>JAWKAU010000557.1:0-57926 GCA_033398695.1 Orobanche coerulescens | reverse complement strand
AACACCCATTAGCGCATGCTAAGAACTGGGGCTAGCGCACGCTAAACTGGGATTTCTATAAATTGGACAGTGTAGCCCAGATTTCGGCATTTGTCATTTCTTCTCATTCTCTCATCGGTTAGGAGCGATGTGGGCGTTTGGAGAGTATTCTTGAGGTGTAATCATCAATCATTATCTTCAAGTCTTTGAGTTGGATTAATCATCACTTTATCATCTCGAACATCAAATCAAAGGTATTAATCTCTTGGATCTAGAATTTCGGATTTTAGGATTTTTCCTTCCGATTTCTTCCTGTAAGCTTGGATTGTTGTTGGAATATGTTAGATATGGATTATCTACCATGGATAAATATATTCCTACGGATTTAATGGCTATTTTGGGGATTTATTTCAAGAACCCATGGGGTTGACTTCGGTTAATTTGGGGATTTAGATTGATGTTGTTGTAATCTTAAATTGTGGATTCTATTGGATTATTGATGCCATTGATATTGTTTTGCTGCTTTGAATCAATCATTTGAAAGTTGGTTTCGATAATTTGGGTTTTGGTTGTAACCAACGGGAAGGATGTTTTCAACGTATTCGTTAGAGTGCACCTACGAGTTTGGATATTGTTGTATCGACGTTTGAGTTGGTTATAATCATGTTTGATGCGTGTATTGATCGAATTATTGGTAATTGTGTTATTCAAGGTTGTTCGGCGTAGAAATTTCATTTAGGGCGTTGTTCGTGAACAGACATTCTTCATCGGTGTTGCGTAAGTTAATTCTTACTCGATTAAAAGGATATTCATTCCTTTCGTTGTTGTTCATTCATAATTATAATTCATTCATAAAGTACTAACAAGTATTGAAACTTGTAATTGTCACTTCATTACTTCATTCACGAGGAGCAGCAGTTCAATGATTTCATTAATTGTCATTTATTTCATCATCATTTCATCTTGGTGAGTCATTATTTATTTTCGATGTCACTTTTGTTATATCGTGGCATTACAGGTCATCTTGGCGTGCCGGTTGGTATGTGTAGGATTTTCATGTCGGGCACATTTAAGTCGTGTGTTGGTTGTTGGCCTCACATTGGACTGTGCACACGAGTCGATTGCTTCGTGAGACTGATTAGGTACAAGACCACACGTGTATTCGATCGATACTCGTTGGTGGCTTGTGCACTGACACATTTCCATCCCGGGCATAGTATGGCGCCATTCCTTTGAGCCGTACTGTTTATTCCACTGCAGATATTCCGTTTGAATACTCATTTTACTCAGTGTTGTATATTTTTTCTCCATATAAAATATACATGTATTCAGTAATATCTTGGGTGTGTTGTATGAAACTCCTCATCGGAGTAATTAATGTTGTAATGTGGTTCGGTACTACATTTACCCTGTGTAATTCATTTATTTTCATTCGCCTGGTGGGTCCCAGTCGGGGGTCCACGGCACTATAATATCCGCCTAGTTTGGGGTGTTACAGAGTTGGTATCGGAGCGTGGTTTTGAATACTACCTTCCGAGTCATGACTCACTTGAAATCATCATTCATCAGACTAGTATCATTGGACTTTCGCGTCACGTGTGACCTGTGCAAGAGCCGAGCCCCTCAAACCAAAGAACAGTAAGATTTCCTCATCTATCATTTTCATTTGTGATCAAGTCGAGCATGTGAATTCATTAATCACTCAGTTCATTTCATTGTTCAGTTGTGGATCTTGAGGATCATGTCATTAATCTTGTTAACTTGTTCAAGATATTCATTTCAAGAATTTCATTAGATAATCACGTCATTTCAGTTGATCATTCATGTAATCATTGTATTTGAGCACGTATGCTCATTTTCATCATTTCATAATATAATAATAATGTGATATTCATGCGAGATATATAATCATCATATGACTTTCCACTTCAGTATGGAAAGAATTTGGCGAGAGGGCGGGGAAGAGGCCGTAGTGCGGTCGGAGCAAGCTCGTGTGAATACACGCGCGAATGCCGAAATAATGCTAACTCATCGGCGATGTGTGCCACTCATTCACCTAGGCGTAATCATTCACTATCAGAGAGTCATGCAGGGACACAGCTCAGTCAGAGGGTGTTCGGGTTGACCCACTCGCTTTTATGCAGGGCATGATGGCCCAAATGACCCAGATGGCACAACTAATGGGGACGATGCATAACTCCACTGCTCAAAATCAACAGGCTCCTCCGTCGCCACCTTAGAGGCAAGAGAGGGTGTAGCGATATCATTGGCGATATATCTCGCGGCGACCACCTACCTTCGAGGGCTCATCGGCGGCGGATATTGTTAATTGGTGGAGCATTTCGAGAAGTTATTTGCTATGGTGGATTGCCACGAAGTGCATAAAGTTTGATTGCGGCCTACTATCTTGGTAAGAGCGCTCATTCATGGTGGTTATCGTTGAAGCCCATAGAGAAGGATCATGTACTTAGGATCGATTAAAAACTCTCATGATGGAGAGGTATTATCCGGCCCCACACGGGAGGCTAAATTGTCGGAATTACTCACTCTCGACCTCTCGGTGACGATGATGTTCTTGCCATCGCGAAAAATTTCGGGAACTTCTTGTTCGCCTCATCTATCATTCACTCTGAGGAGACAAGATCAAGTATTTGACAAGAGGCTGAAACTCGTATGCGACTATAGTTGCTTAATCATAATTGTACCACTCTGGCGAATTCATCGAAAGCTCTTACTTACGAGCTTACTGCTAAGGAAATTGCTAAGCAACAACCTTCATATCTTGGCAAGAAGTCTAAGAACCGTGTCGGTCGCGGCGGTCGAGGCTACTTTCAAGAAACCACGTGCGGGCTCTACTTTTACGGCGACCTCCTATGGCATCTAGACCCGCGGAATCTAAGTCACGAGCGGCGGTTCGGCCATTGCCTATTTCAGCTGCGAAGAACAGGTTCATTTCGGCACCAAGTGTCGAAAGCAGAATGTTCGTGCCACAGTTGTGGGATTCTTGGGCATAGAGCCCGTTTTGCGAAGGGACTCTAAACCTACTCGGCGTCATCTCGGGCCCAGGACATTCGGCGGTGCAGAATCGAGGCCACTCGGTCAGCGTCGTTCAAGGCGGCAGAGCTAAAGCGAGCGAGAGCTATCGACGGAGCGTCGGTTCGGGGCAGCAAGCCCGAATTTATGAGATGAAGAAGACCAGCGATCAGAGGCAGGATGATCTCGGTACACTCGATATTTTATCTCAACTTTGTGTGTACCCTTTTTGATCTGGTGCATCGCATTCATTCATTTCAGTCATGCTTGAGTAGACTACGTACGTGTAGTGCTACTAGTTGTGAGCCTTATGTCATTGGCTGCGATGGTAGAAGAATTATCGGTAATCATGAGATTAAGGATTGTCGATTCAACTTCATGGTCGTGTTTGGTTAGCGGACCTAATAGTGGTGGATATCCGAGAGGCAGCGTCATCTTGGGTATAGATTGGATGGATCGTCACGATGCCATCATTAGCGTCCGTAGCGTATGGTCACTATCATTTCGACGATGGGGTTGAATGAGTTTTCGGGAGAAATCCCGGTGTTCGGGTAAGGTCATTAACTTGATGAAAGCGGTGAAATTTCTCGGTCGAGGGTGTGTTGGTTATTGGTGCTATATGACCAAAGCAGAAATCACCGTAATGTTGTGGATATTACGGTAGTGAGGAATATGCGATGTTTTCAGACGAGTTACAGTTTGCCTCCATAGAGAGATGTGGAATTCACGATTGAGTTGGAGCCCGATCGTCCCGATATCGAAGGCACCGTGCGGATGGCCCGAGAAATGCGGAATTAAAGAACCAACTTGAGGAGTTGTTCGAGAAGGGTTATATTCGGCCGAGTGCGTCCGTGGGAGCACCGGTGTTATTGTCAAGAAGAAGGATGGTTCGTTCCGCTTATGTATTGATTAACGGGAATTGAGCGGGTGACGATCAAGAATAAGTATCCTTTACCCGTATCGATGATCTTTTAGATCAACTTGAGAGCTTGATTTTACAAGATCGACTTAAGATACGGATATCATCGATTGTGAATTCGAAGTCGGATATCGCAGGGCGGCGTTAGAACACGCTATGGTCATTATGAGTTTGTGGTTATGCCGTTTGGGTTGACTAATGCACTTGCGGTATTCATGGAGTTAATGAATCGGGTTTTCATCGACTATTTGGATCAGTTCGTGGTTGCCTTCATTGATGACATTTTGATTTATTCTCGTAACCGGGAGGAACACGAGTTTCACCTTCATCAAGTGCTCGATGTGTTGAGACGAGAGCAACTTTTTGGAAAGTTTTCCAAATGTGAGTTCTAGATGTCCGAAGTGATGTTTCTCGGACATGTAATTTCATCAGACGGAGTTCGTGTCGGCCCTCAAAAGACGGAGGCTATTCGAGATTGGCTACCTCCGAAGAATGTTAAGGAGATCCGAAGCTTTCTCGGATTCGCCGGTTATTATCGGCGGTTTGTGGAAGGATTTTCTAAAATCGCTCAACCCTTGACGAACCTTTTGCGAAAGGATAAGAAATACACGTGGTCCGACGTGTGTCAATGGAGTTTTGAGGAACTCAAGATCCGGTTAATATCAGCACCTGTACTTTCCTTGCCGCAAGGGACAGAAGGATTTGTGGTCTATAGTGATGCATCCGGACAGGGTCTCGGATGTGTACTAATGCAGAACGGAAAAGTCATTGCTTATGCTTCACGGCAATTGAGACCTTATGAGGTTAATTATCCGACCCACGACCTTGAGTTAGCAGCCGTGGTGTTTGCATTGAAGATTTGGCGTCATTATCTTTATAGCGTTACCTGTCAGATATTCACCGATCATAAGAGTTTAAAATATATATTTACTCAGAAGGAGTTAAATGTGCGACAGAGACAGTGGTTGGAACTAATCAAATATTATGATATCGAGATCCTTTACCACCCGGGCAAGGCAAACGTTGTCGCCGACGCCTTGAGTCGTAAGTCCGTTCGGGACGGATGCTTGCTCGATTAACATTTGAAGGAACTTTAGCGGGAATTTGAGACCGAGATCGAGTGCAGTTACCAGTACAAGGGCAACTTTGTGCGTTGGAGATTTCATCGCTACTTGAGGAGGCGATCAGGGAAAATCAGGGTTCAGACCCATTTTTGTTACGCATTCGAGAGGATGTGACTCGGGGGAAAGCCTCCGGATTTGTGGTCCACGAGGATGGACTTTTGAGTTTTAAGAATAGGTTGTGCGTACCGGCGAATGACGAGCTGAAAAACTCGATTTTGAGAGAAGCTCATGCTACCCCTTATTAGTTCACCGGGGTCTAGCAAGATGTATAAAGACTTGGAGCGAATTCTTGGTGGAGTAATATGAGCGAGAAGTCGTGGAATTTGTTTCGAGATGTTTGACACATCGACAAGTCAGATTGAACATCGGCCGGCGGGTATCTTTGGAAACCGCTCCTATTCGGAATGGAAGTGGGAAGATATTTCTATGGACTTCATCACGAGTTTGCCGACGAGTCGTCGTGGCATGAATACAATCTGGGTGATTGTGGACCGCTTAACTAAATCAGCTCATTTCCTTGAGATTAAGGATACTTGGGGTCCCAAGAGACTTGCCCAGTTATTTATCAAAGAGATAGTGAGATTGCATGGTACTCCTAAAAGTATCATTTCCGATAATGACGGACGATTCATGTCTCATTTTTGGAAATCAGTTCATCGTGCTATGGGAACTCAACTTAATCTCAGTACAGCTTTTCATCCTCAGTCCGACGGACAATCAGAGAGGACTATTCAGACATTGGAGGACATGTTGAGGGCATGCGTCCTCTATTGGAAAAATGATTGGGAAGCCCAACTACCGTTGATCGACTTCACGTACAATAATAGTTGGCATTCTTCGATTAAGATGGCACCTTATGAGGCCTTGTACGGTCGTCGTTGTCGATCTCCTTTGTGTTGGGATGACTTATCAGAATCAATCGGCACCGAGCCCGATATGCTTATAGCCGCCCGTGAGAAGGTAGCTTTAATTCGGAGTCGTTTGTTAACCGCTCAGAGTCGACAGAAATCATATGCAGATAATCGTCCTCGACCATTAGAGTTCGAGACGGGTGACCATGTTTTGGTCAAGGTATCCCCGAGTCGTGGTATCTTCCGTTTTGGGAAGAGGGGAAAGTTGAGTCCGAGATTCATTGGACCGTTTGAAATTTTGGATCGAGTAGGCGAGCTAGCTTATCGATTGGCCTTACCTCCGGCGTTGAGCTGAATTCATAATGTGTTTCACGTATCTCAGTTACGGAAGTATGTTGCCGACCCGAGTCACATACTTCAGTTTGACGAAATCGAGATTGCCGATGATAATTCATATGAGGAGCGTCCTATACGAGTTTTAGAGCGGCGAATCAAACAGTTGAGGAACAAGACGATTCCTTTGGTTAAAATTCAGTGGTCTAGACACGGAGTCAAAGAGGCTACTTGGGAAACCGAGGATAGTATGCGAGAGAGTTATCCCGAGTTGTTTGACCCTTAGTTTCGGGGACGAAACTCTTTTAAGGGGGGGTGCATGTAATACCCTGTTGTAATTCAGTCATTATCATTCAGTATTTATCATTCAGTAATTGTCACTCAGTATTTTTCACTCATTAATGATCATTTGTCACTCATATTCAATCATTGTATTCATTGTTCAGAGTAATTGTATCGTGTATCAATCGTCATTCATCATCAATCTAGTTGGAGAATCGTGCGGTGTTTACCATCGTTGTCATTTCATAGTGTACTGTGTGTGAGGTGTAGCGCACGCTATGTACTCTCTTTAGCGTGCGCTAATTGAGTACGGGTAGCGCACGCTACCTCTCAACATTAGCGCACGCTAGTATGTTTCAAGCAGGCAGTCCAGAAGACACTGGACTGCAGTTGAGTTGTATGTAGCGCAAGCTACGAATGGTAAGTAGCGCGCGCTAGTAGTCCGGAGTAGCGCACGCTATGCAGTCGGTATAGCGCGCGCTAAGGTCGGATCAAGTTGAGTCAGTAGCTCTTTGGTGCATTGGATTAATTCATAGCGCCGCGCTATGAGTGGTTTTAAGCGTCTGTGTCGATGTTGTAGTGCGCTAAATATTGATTATGTGACGCTACGCGATCGAATCGAGAGGATAGAAGGTTACGGACTCGATCTTGGGCATCGAGATCATTCATTAGCGCACGCTAACATTTTGGGGTTAGCGCACGCTAAGTGTTGGTGTAGCGCACGCTACTGAAGGTACGTAGTGCGCGCTACCGTTGTCGGACAATGAGTCTTGGACTACCCAAAACACCCGTTAGCGCACGCTAAGAACAGGGGCTAGCGCACGCTAAGCTGGAATTTCTATAAATTGGACAGTGTAGCGGATTTGGCATTTGTCATTTCTTCTCATTCTCTCATCGATTAAGGCGATTTGGAGTGTTTTGGAGAGTATTCTACGAGGTGTAATCATCAATCATCATCTTCAAGTCTTTGAGTTGGATTAATCATCACTTCATCATCTCCAAACATCAAATCAAAGGTATTAATCTCTTGGATCTAGAATTTTGGATTTTTGGGTTTTTCCTTCCGATTTCTTCGTGTAAGCTTGGATTGTTGTTGGAATATGTTAGATATGGATTATCTACCTTGGATAAATACATTCCTACGGATTTAATGGCTATTTTGGGGATTTATTTCAAGAACCCTTGGGGTTGACTTTGGTTAATTTGGGGATTTCCGATTGATGTTGTTGTAATCTTGAATTGTGGATTTCTATTGGATTATTGATGCCATTGATATTGTTTTGCTGCTTTGAATCAATCATTTGAAAGTTGGTTTCGATAATTTGGGTTTTGGTTGTAACCAACGGGAAGGATATTTTCAACGTATTCGTTAGAGTGCACCTATGAGTTTGGATATTGTTGTATCGACGTTTGAGTTGGTTATAATCATTTTTGATGTGTATATTGATCGAATTATTGGTAATTGTGTTATTCATGGTTGTTCGAGCGACCGACATTTCATTTAGGATGTTGTTCGTGGACGGACATTCTTCATCGGTGTTGCGTAAGTTAATTCTTACTCAGTTAAAAGGATATTCATTCCTTTCGTTGTTGTTCATTCATAATCATAATTCATTCATAAAGTACTAACCGTATTGAAACTTGTAATTGTCACTTCATTACTTCATTCACGAGCAGCAGTTCAATCATTTATTATTTGTCATTCATTTCATCATCATTTCATCTTGGTGAGTCATTATTTATTTTCGATGTCACTTTTGTTATATCGTGGCATTCCAGGTCATCCTGGCGTGCCGGTTGGTATGTGTAGGATTTTCATGTCGGGCACATTTAAGTCGTGTGTTTGTTGTTGGCCTCACATTGGACTGTGCACACGAGTCGATTGCTTCGTGAGACTGATTAGGTACAAGACCACAAGTGTATTCGATCGATACTCGTTGGTGGCTTGTGCACGGACACATTTCCATCCCGGGCGTAGTATGGCGCCATTCCTCTGAGCCGTACTGTTAGTTGATTCATATAGCATGTTTTATTGCGTATGTTTTCAACAGGATTGTGTGTATTCAACTCTTGAAGATTGTTATTACGTATGGCGGCCGTTAGAGATATTGTTTCGAGTCATGGCAAGGCAAAAGCACGGGAAGAGCACGTTGACGGCGAGAGTCCCAATGATACTAGTAGGGGCCTAGTCTTTTCGGTCATTTATGTTTCCTTCATTTTATTCAGCTGAGACATTCCGTTTGAATACTCATTTTACTCGGTGTTGTATATTTTATCTCCATATAAATATACATGTATTATGTAATATCTTGGGTATGTTGTATGAAACTCCTCATCGGAGTAATTAATGTTGTAATGTGGTTCGGTACTACATTTACCTGTGTAATTCATTCATTTTCATTACTTTGGTGGGTCCCGATCGGGGTCCACAGCCTTTGTAATATCCACCTAGTTTGGGGTGTTACAAAAAGTCTCTGGGTTTGTGATTCACGAGGATGGTGTTTTGAGATTCAGTCGGCTTTGTGTGCGAGCGACTCGAGTTGAGACAGTATTTTGCGTGAGGCTATGCTAAACCTTATTCCGTTCATCTGGTTCGAGTAAGATGTACAAGGACCTAAGAAGGAATTTACGGTGGAATGATATGAAGGGGAGGTCGCGCGGTTTGTAGAGAGATGTTTGACTTGTCGTGGTCAAAATCGAGCATCGTGACCGTAGGGTTATTGCAGTCACTTCCCGTTCCGGAATGGAAATGGGAAGATATATCGATGGATTTCATTACGAATTTGCCGAGATCGAGGTCGGGCATGAATATGGTCTGGGTGATTATTGATCGTCTGACCAAGTCGACACATTTTCTGGGCATCAAGGACACTTGGGGCCCGTAGAAGTTGGCTCGTGTGTTTATCGTGCAGATTGTGAGGCTTCACGGTACTCCGAAGTCTATTGTTTCGGATCGTGATGGCCATTTTGTATCTCACTTTTGGCAGGCGGTGCATAAGGCGTTGGGTACCCGTTTGCATTTGAGTACCTATTTTCATCCTCAGTCGGATGGACAGTCGGAACGCACTATCCAGACGTTCGAGGATATGTTGCATGCTTGTGCTCTCGATTGGAGCAGTGATTGGGAGGAGCATTTGCTATTGATCGAATTCACGTACAACAATAGTTGGCACGCGTCGATTCGGATGGCACCGTATGAGGAACTTTATGGGCGGCGTTGTCGATCAACGATTTGTTGGAATGAGGCGTCCGATTTAGTCGGGACCGAGACGGATATTGTTCTAGAGACTAGGCGGAAGATAGAATTAATTCGGGAACGGATGTTGACTGCCCAGAGTCGATAGAAGTCATATGCCGATGTCCGTCGTCGACCTTTGGAATTCGAGATGGGAGACCACGTTTTGCTAAAGGTGTCGCTGACGAGAGGAGTTTTCCGTTTCCGGAAAAAGGGGAAGTTGAGTCCGAGATTTATTGGGCCCTTCGAGATTCTCGAGCGAGTCGGTGGGTTGGCATACCATTTGGCGTTACCTCCGGCCTTGAGTCTCGTTCATAACGTTTATGAGGTTTCCCAGCTGAGGAAATATGTCACGGATCTTAGTCACGTCATCGACTATGGGGATATTGATGTCGCCAGGGATATTACTTTTGAAGAACGTCCTTTGAAGATTTTGGAGCGTCGTGAGAAGCGACTGAGGTATAAGACCATCTCTTTGGTCAAGGTGCAGTGGTCGAGACAAGGTGTCGAGGAGGCAACTTGGGAGACCGATGATAGCATGCGTGCTAGGTACCCTGAGTTGTTTGTTTCTTAAGTTTCGGGACGAAACTTATTTTTAGAGGGATAGAATGTAATATCCGCATTTTTCTTTCCCTTGTATTTTCATTTTCAGTGTATTTCTCGGTTGTAGCGACCCTCGTGTATCTTTCAATGTATCTTTTCCGTCATCTATTGATCTGACTCTGATAATTGTTGTGCGGAACCGCCGTTTCGGGGTTGTCGTGGATGCATTCTATGTTATGATACATTTTGAGATGTTCCGTTTGATGTTTCGTTCAAATTCCGGTGTTTTGGACCGTTTATATTTCGTACCTAGCGCACGCTATCCTTTCTGCATAGCGCACGCTAGAGGTCCCTTAGTACCGCGCGCTAGAGAGCAAGCCCTGGGAGTGGCAGTGCTGATTCTAGACCTCTGGACTGGCAGATTAGCGTATGCTACGTAGTCTAGCGCACGCTAATGTCGGGGGCTAGCGCACGCTGAGATGCCCGGTAGCGTGCGCTAGCGTGGTATCCCAATCTTGGGCGGTTTGCTCTGAACTCGGCCCGATGCCCGGGTAGCGCCGCTATTGGTCGATAGCGCCGCGCTCGATACACTTTAGCGCCGCGCTCGTTTGGTTGATAGCGCGCTAACAGGATCAGTGTGTCTTGGCAGTTGTTTACGGACTCGGTGATGTCGGTAGCGCATGCTATTGGTCGATAAGCGCGCTCTCCGAGAGGTTATTTGCGCGCTACGTTTGAGTAGCGTACGCTGCGGCAATCGACTCTTGGGTGGGGCGCTAAGCTGTATGGGTGGAGTTTTGTCCTGTTAGCACACGCTAACTCCAAGGATTAGCGCGCGCTAACACTCCCTGGCTATATAAACCAGGGAGTTGACCCAGATGAAGGTATTGCCTTCATTTCTTCTCCTTCTCGCGACTTAGAGCTCCTTTGGCGATTTTGGCGATTTCTTGATGATTTCTTCCTCGATCATCTCATCGAACATCTTCCTTGAGTTCTTGGTGTATTATAACAACATCAACACGAATCTTTCATCTAATCCAGGTAAATCTCTTAGAACCCTACTTTTGGATAAATTGGGGGTTTTGGGATTTTCGTCGGAATTAAATCTCGTTTTGTCAGTTAATTCATGATGAATATGATTAATCTTGTTGATATCATTAGTTTTCCTACGGATTCATGGTATATTTTCATGGTTTTGCGAAATTGGGAGGGTTTGGTTGTGGTCCGCCCTCGTTGTTATTTTTATACGAATATACATGAATCGTAGGCGGGTTTTCGGGTGTATACCATTTCCATAATCATTTAGAAGTGGTTGCGATTGTGTTATTCGAATCGTTAGGTTCATTTCCACTGATTCCTTGCGGTTTTGCTTGACTCTCCCTTTTCGTTCGTGTCATCGTCTATTAATCGAGGCAAGTACACTTATGAACTTATAATTTTAACGTAGTAGTATTGCATGAGAATTGTGTGTGTGTGTGTGTATGCTCACTAAGGGTTAGATCCTACGGGGTCTCGGTAGGGCTCCACAAAGTTGTGGAACTGCGAGTTTGCTTTTAACCACTATGGGTTAGATCCGATGGGGTCTCGGTAGGGGTCCACGAAGCTGTGGGTCCGCGTTTAATTGTGGTGCATTTTACAAATGTGATTTGATTATGGCATTTCCGGAAATGAGTGCTTTGGAACTATGTTTTCTTGATTGCATGCATTGACTATATGTGTAAGATGTAAATTGTTCATTTGATTACTTGTACTAGCGTAATTGCTAACCCCTCTAGGGACCCGATTTGGGAAAATTCGTTTTATGAATTTCAGGTCAGGTTCATCGAGACGTGCGGGCACTGGACCAGTATGCGGATGATGGCCGTGCGAGATGATTGTGCACGAGTGGTGTCTTATTGTCTTCTATCTTTTTATCTTTTGTGGTTTTTAAACTAATAGAAGTACTCGAGTACTTAAGAGTTCTTGTTCGTCCGGATTGTATTGGTGTCTATTGTGGTTGTTTCGGATGATGGTGTTATGTTTGACCGGTTGAACCGGGTGGATTATTTTGTTTTGCGTCTTGATGATGAAGTGTCATTTTGTTGTTTCCGCGAGTCGATGAGTATGATGTTTGTTCAGCCTGGTGGGTCCCATATAGAGATTCACGGCGCTGTAATATACCTCGAATATCTTGGGGGTGTTACGAGCGATAGCGGCACACAATCACAAACATCTTGAGACAATCACCCATGTGTATAAACGCACAAAAATCCAAGCTGTAACAACTCACACTCGTGCGACAACACGCAAATCACCGCGAGGCGATAAACAGTAAACACCAATTCACACCTCTCACAGAGGGCTAGTACAACAAATGTGTGGCAACGCCTCGACGTTCATGCCACCAATTCGATCATACTCGGGAGCAAACATCATAACAACAACCCGAACATCATACATACATACCCAGCCCTCAAACGGGAATGGATAGGTTTTAAAAACGAAAATCTCCTTTTGAAAATAATTTAGAAAAACATCGGTTGATCTTGAGTATCACCTTTCAAAAAGTACAAACGTGAAACATCGTTATCGAGACTTTGGAGAACCATTTCGCATTTGATAAAAATGAGGACACTTTCTGTTAGTGAAAAACTTTCAGAATATTCGACCCTCGGGTTTAAGTAAAAGTGTTTCTAAAACATTGAAAATATCTAAAAACATTTTGGTCCTCGAGGTAGAAGAATTTTGAAACATATTGTGGCACCTTGAAGGTACCACGAGAAAATAATTCATTTTAAAAGTACGTCTCGAAATTTATTTTCTAAGATACTCAAGGTTTTCAAAGATGATTCAATGGGCTAGAATGCCCAAAAATTTCAGGTAATTACGGAACATTATAGCGTCGTGGGTCCTTGCGGAACCCACGAGGATAAAACCATTTACAAAAACACCAAAAAGGCCGATGGCGGTTATATTTCAAAAACTCATAAAAGCCATTTACAAAATACTAATTACCGTCATAAGAATTTACGCCAAAGCGATCAAAGCCGTAATGCCAAAAACTTCGGTTAAGGGAATCGGTTTTGAAATAAAACTCGGATCGATAAAATACGAAAGCCATTACAAAAGAACTCACGCGGTGGATAAAAGAAATACGATCGAACATGCACAATCCAGCAACACTACTCCTCATATAAACGAAATATGAGAGTCAAACAACCACATATCACGAAATCAAAATCCATAAGAGGATTCCGTCAATTAACTCATAATCATACCTGTAACTCGCATCAGATGAGGCACAAACACAAACAAGGGAGACTTACATCCACAGGTCGCACGAAGATGATGATCACCCCACGATACTAATCACGACCAAAAAACTCAGACTACGCGTCGCGACACGACTCAGTCAGACAAAATCCGACGAGACAAAACTCAACATACACAACTTGACCCGACAGCCTAGGTTTCCACAACCTAAGCTCTGATGCCATTTAGGTAACACCCCCAATCCGCTCAGGGATATAACACGCCGTAGAACCTTTCCTCAAGGATCTACCAGGCTGGTAACAACATAGAACAACTCAACAATGCCTTCAAGGCTAAAATAACTCAGTAGACCGATTTGGTCTTTCAATAAAAACATACAACTCGATAAAAATACTTGCCGCAGTCTAAATACAACAAACTCCGTATAATGGGGAAAATCTGCGATGAAAATAAAGTACAAGAACCAATACACAGCGTACGGTCCCACATGTGTTTAGTATCGATCATCTTTCATCATCCTTCATGCCGATCATGTGATTTGCTCCCGGTAACCTACAAGTACTGGCCAATCTGAGACATCCACCCCAGAATACTCGGGGATTATCAAAACTCCTTTGTTTGCTAGTGCATGTAGAAAATACGAAAACAAGCCATATATATCATACTCCAAGGACTTAGAAATCAAAAACATACTTCCCGAGGTAAATCACTTGATCAAAGCTGTTCAAAATGAGAAAGGTGAAATAAACCCAATATACATCTTACAAAACATTTTACGATCTCGGGAGTTTGTAAAAACATTTGGGATTAAAGAATTCTCAAGTCTTTGGCAGCTTGGGGCGTGGCCCAAAATCATCTTTCCCAAAATACAATTCCGATAATAAAACACGGGTTCACAATCGATTCACAAAACACGGGGTCAGAGACCCGAAATCACGAAACATAGGTTCCACGACCCAAATCATAAATCACGGGGTCCACCACCCAAATCATAAACCACGGGGTCGGCGACCTAAATCATCAAACACATATTCCTAACGATTATTCGCGTCCGGTGCTAACAAGCCACGAACCTCGGATGCTCATGAGAACATACCCGAGTGAATAACTTGATAGGAAGCCATACCAAATCACATGTCACCATAACAAAGTCACGTGACCACAAGCACGAGATACATTCATAACCAAATAACAACCATAAGTTATCCGGCATCATGCTAACAAGCCACGAACCTCGGAGTCCCATAAGACATACCGATGATAACCCCACAAGTTATCTCGGCATCGGGCTAACAAGCCACGAACCTCGGAGTCCCATAAGACATACCCGGGTGGATAACCCTACGGTCACGCCCGACCCATAATAACAAGTATGGATCCGGAGATTCATCAATCCTACCGGAGGCACATCACTTCAACGATCACATAACAATGAGCGAATATCAATCAGCGATACTTAAACATCACAACCTCCTTTCAAGGAGTAACAACTAATATCACACACATTATGTTCTTACCGAACAAGTACACAATAACAATTCGTAATCCCCGGCAAAGGATTACGGTCTATTAAACTCACTCTAAGTGATCATATTATCTTTCAACATAAAAAACCAACACACATATTCCGAGAACACATATTCACAAAGTATACGAATTATCGTTGAAAGAAAACATTTATTGAGAACATACCGATCCCGTTTTACGTTCATTAAACATTGGATTTCGCATAAAATCATTTATCAAAATTATTCCAACGAAACATGAAACGTATGGGCAAGATACTTGCCTCGATACCATGAACACGGAACCACGAACGGACACGGCTCAACCGGGAAGCTTGGGCGGCGGCGGCGGCGAGCGAAAGGTTGACCACGGTTTCTTCGCAAGAAACTCGACCCTAACATCATATAATCTATAAATCAATGATCATATGAGGAATAATAATCGTAGAGCGTCCGAAAACCCCTCTAAGACATTCTAGGACACCTTCAAGGCGTCGATCAAGAACTCAGCAAAACAACGAATCAATACGATCGACCATGGAATAACAAGAAATGATATAATACATCTAAATAATCATCAATCCATCACAATCTAAGTTAAATCGGATTAAGCAGATGAAATCAACAAAATACCCAAATTCTCCAAAACTAGATTTCTAGAAAATCGGCACGATTAAGCTCGATCAAATGATGTTATAGGATGGACGATTGATTATATGAACTCAAAGACTTAATGGATTGATTGTCCAACAACATCTCTCCATGATAATCACATCTAGAGCCGCGGAAGAGAAGTAAAGAATGAGGAAAATGGTAGAAAAACCCGTCTGCGGGGCCTTAAATAGAGTGCTGCCGGCCGCCTTACGTACGTAACCGGCTATGGCTTACGTGCGTAACGGCCATGGCCGACTCTTGCTAGAAATTGGCGGCATTACGTGCGTAACGGCCAAGTCTTACGTCGTAACGGCCTTACGTGCGTAGCTGCGCACTCTGCCGGCCATAACTCGGCCGGTCTGCGGCACAGGCTGACGCCGACCATGACTCGGCGGGACCAACTCCGGCGGCCGGACGACCGAAACCGAACACGAATACGAATCGAAGATACGGTTATGAAGTACTCGCAAAGGCAATTCGAGCACTAAGAGAACACACGATTCCGACCACAGAAGGCTCGAAATTCGACAGCGGAAGGTAATTACCCCAAACTTTGGGAAATTACAGCGGCCCAAAGCGTCAAAATACACGATACGATCGAAACAACAAACCAAAGCTCGCAACATGAATAATAACATTAAATGAACTCACGAGAAACTCGAAACAACGATTTCGGACGAGTTTGAAAGAATCGAACTCAAGTGCGGAAAAGCGGCTTAAGAACACGAAACTCAACAAAGCGTCTTGAAGCGAACTCGGATGACAAAAGTGCAGAATTAATCATTCTCGAAATGGCGAAAGCGGTCATGAGCGAGTTTTCAAAGCGGACTCTGCCGAAAAAAAAATCTTTGAAATGCGAAATTGAGGTATTACAATCGACTCTAGCTAATATTATGCGGATGGAAGATTTTACCATGAGAAAATAAAAGTGGATTCATTCCTCTACCTTTGATAACCAGTCGGACCTCTTGTTTTTACTTTCTATCGTGTGTAAAACTCATGCTATATGATGGCGGCTTAAGGAGTTTCTTTTTGATCTCTTGACGCGCATCTATTCGCGAGTTATGTATTGTTATTTTATTCTTTGTAATTTTTATTATTTGTTTTTAATAAAAGCATTGATGGCGTAAAGGCAACTCTTCGGACTTTCTGACGCATCTTAAAAAGCGTGTTATACTTAGGGTATATTTTTTTCTCTTATGTTGTTTGCCTCGTATATTTTTGAAGATCCAAAAGCGTTTGCTCAAGCATCAACCTTCATACGGAGTATTCTGCTCTTCTCCCTTGCTTTTATTATTATTTTCTTTTAAACTAAGGACGGTTTCTTTTTCAAGTTTAAGGTGGTGTGTTTTAATTATTTTGGTGTATTTAACTTTGATTATTGTGGTGTGTTTTGATTATTTTTGTTATTTAGCTTTGATTTTTTAGTGTATATTTATATATATTTATTTTGTTTATTTTGATTTGTGAGATTTCTAGATGCCATAACACCAATAATTTAGCTATATACAAGTTTCTAAAATCATTTTAACGGTTTAAAAATTGTATATTCCAAAAATTTTGAGCCTTAATCTCTCTTTCCAAGCCTTGTAGTTATCATGTAAAATCGAGTCATTTGTTACCTTGAGAAAAGAAGAATCGGTCGGTTGATGAAAAATAGAAGAAATTTACTTAATTTGAGGAGTTTTGATTTTCATGCTTAGCTAATAAATGATTTTCATAAAATTCTATTCCCTAAAAAAGGAGTCATTGGTGAAAAGAGCTACACGTTAGCAAATAACGGTGTGAAATCTATCACCTAGAAAGATGGAAAATGTGTTGGTGAAAAGAGCTACACGTTAGCAAATAATGGTGTGAAAGCTATCACCTAAAAAGATGAAAAATGTGTTGGTGAAAAGAGCTACACATTAGCAAATAACAGTGTGAAAGCTATCACCTAAAAAAATGAAAAATGTGTTGGTGAAAAGAGCTACACGTTAGCAAATAATGGTGTGAAAGCTATCACTAAAGAGATGTAGATTATGAGCGATTTGAATTAATTGGTGGCTTAATTTCAATACACTCAATTTCTTTAACAAACACAATATATGATCAAGAAGATGAAATTCTTTTTCATATTGAGTCGAAAAATAAATGAGTGATCGAGCAACCATTAAAGGAGTCGTGTGTGTCACGAGTGGGAAAGGAATAATCAACCTTTTGGGGGGAAACCTTGCATTTTGGAATTACAAAAATAAAACCGTGTTTTAACTTCAAAATCATTAGTAGATTTATTTTGAATCTTGATTCATTTATATCTATTGTATAAAGCTGGTTATTGTGTATTAATGGCATTTTGATCTATTTTTCTCTTTATATATATATAATTATTTTTCTTAATTTGTGTGTGTATTAGTTTTCTTATTTTGTGTCTTATTTTTTATTTTTTTTTGTGCGTGAATAATAAAGAGTCTTACTTGGGACTAGAAAGAATTCAAGTTTGGGGTGTGATAAGTGTCAGTTTTATACACTTATCCGTGATTTGTATTGATATATTTCACCCATAATTATGCTAGTCCACTCGTTTTTGCTTTAAATTAATTAGTTTTTTAATAATTTTATTTTATAGGATGAAAATTTAAATTTAGCCTTAATCGGATTGAATTACTGATTTACTCAGGAAATAACATGTTTATAAAATATTCTATATATTGCGTGCTTATGTATTCATATTGTAGAGCTTTTGAGACGAGTTCGGCGGTCTTTAGGATTCAAAATCGAGTTATATATCAAAAGTTATTATCAGAAGAAGATTTGGGCGCGCAAGAGTCTAAGAAATGCAGGGCTGAAAATGAAGTCGAAAATCTATACGGGCGTAACATCATAAAGTTACAGGCGTAACTCACCTGACAACTAATGTGCAAAAGTGGTAGCCATGTTAGGGCCGTAATGTAATACCCGTACTTTTATTGACTGTTTGACTTTGTCGTTCTCCTTATTTTGTCGCTTTGTAAACGCATGGAGATGTTGTTGATATTGTTATTGAGTTTCGTATCTTGTTTTGGGTCTCGATCGTATTGTTTAGACCTTGCGGAAGTGTTCTGGGCCAGAGACATAGCGCACGCTAGGCCTAGGCTAACGCACGCTAATTCTGCTTGATTAGCGCACGCTAGTTTTGAGCCGTAGCGCGTGCTAAGGGACCAGTCAGGTCAGAACCAGTAACTCGAACTGCTCTCTGGAGTGGCGGATTAACGCACGCTAGGAGTTCGTTAGCGCGCGCTATTCGTGGTTAGTAGCGCAAGCTAACATCCGTCCGTAGCGCACGCTAATGGGCTGGTCGGCAGAGGCAGTGAGGTTTCCAGGTTTCTGGACTATCAGGTAGCGTACGCTAGGCTTCGGCTAGCACACGCTAAATCTGTTGCATAACGCACGCTAAGCCATAGCGTAGCGCGCACTATGACCCGAGTCGGCGAGGCGGTGAGGTTTGAGACTTTACGGACTAGCGAGTGCTTACGCTGGCGGCTAGCGTACGCTATATGTGTTGCGTGCGCACGCTAGTGCTCGGTATTAGTGCACGCTAGTGGTAGAGACGATGGCGAGATTTTGGCAGGACACCAGTTAGCGCACGCTAGGGATGTTTCGTAGCGCACGCAAATGTCTTATGACAGTAGCCACTGGACTACCAGGTGACCCGTTAGCATATGCTAATATTGAGGCGTAGCGTGCGCTAGATTGGGACAGTATATAAGGGGACAGTCAACCCCTGCACTTGTCATTTCACATCATTTCCACTTTTTCCGATCGGAAGAGCTCGGGAGAGGCGATTTGGGGCGATTTAAGGCAGTCCTTTTTCAGATATTGTCACCTTGGGTTGAATAACAAGGTTTATGCAACATCTAGCACATCTCTATCCTCCGAATCAAGGTGAAAATCCTTAGAACCCTATTTTTGGGAATTTTGGGGTTTTTCGTAGATTCCTCCGATTTACCCATTTTGAAGCTTGAGGACCTTGAGATTATGATGTATCTATCCCGTATGCATGCTTTTCCTACGATTTTACGGATTGGATTGTGCCATTTTCGGACTTGTGAGAGTTTGGACGATTTTCCAACCTCTAGTTATTTATCCGTGTATTTTCATGAATCGTAGATGGGTTTCGGGAGTTTCTTCGTGTAATTTGAATATGCATAATTGATTATCATATTCCTTGCGAATCGTTTAGGTGCCGGAAGCGCGTTCTTGGACCTACCGAACTCATACCCTTTTTTCGTTTGATTTCTCGATGTCTCAAAGGCATGTATATATTTATGATTATACGTTCTCGACTTTGAAAGTAAGATATATTAATGGCATGATTACTTATATCCACTCTGGGGCGGGCCGACGGGTCCCCTGAGGGTTTCGTAGCCTCTGGTGCGATTCCACGGATGATATGAGCGAACCACTCTAGGATGGACGATGAGTCCTCTGCGGGTTCCGTAGCCTGCAGTGCGGTTCCACGGTATTCATATATGTATTGATGTGATGCTATGAGATTTAGTTATTAGGAATACTAGTCTTGAATTGATGAATTGGCGGTTACATTTACTTTATTGTCGAGAGTATTGTGTTTCATACTTGATATACGCACTAGCTATTCGGCGGCTACCCCTTTGTGGGGAAATACTTTATGTATTTGGAGTTCGGGAGAGTGGACGGGGCGGGTATTGGAGTCGGCATAAAGATGGTGGGCAAGTGTGATCTGTGTCTTTCCTCGGTTATGTTACGAGTTTTCCATTCGGTGTTGTTGTACTAGAATGGTTATTGAATACTCGAGTATTGTTTTCCATTTTCCTTGATGTTAGGCTGTGTTTGCAGAGGTATTGATTTGTGTTGTGATGTACGTGGATACAATGGTTATGTATTGAACACCTTTTGTATTGTTCTTCATTCCATTGTATGTAGACCTTCTCGGTCAAAATTTATAGTTCCGCGTATGTTTAGCCTTGTGAGCCCCACGGTGGGGCTTACGGCGTTGTAATATTCCCTGAATAACTTGGGGGTGTTACACGTAACTCCTCAATGTTACGGCCGTAAGTCCTCATAGTTACGGCCATAACTCTTCAATGTTACGGCCGTAACTCTTGTGATTTTGATCATTTTTAATCTTTTATACTTTTGGTCTATTATTGAGGATGGCGAGGCCTTGATCCGATCTAATGTAATAATCTTTGGAGTCTTGGAGCTATTAGACGACTTTAGGTGCATAAACAGACCCCTTAGATCTATCATTAAGGATCCTTCATCTTATATTTTTCCTACTTTGTAATAATTTTGTGTGAAGAACACACTTGTGTTCTTGAGTGATTTATGTAATAGTGGTTTAGCTTATGTTGTTGAGGTAGTTTATTGCTTCTTTCTCCTTTATCTACTAAGGGAGTTGGTATCAATAGTACGCACTTCGAGGTTGACCCAGCGATTAAGCAAATGAGTCTAACTATTTTAATGACAAACTAAACCTCACAGGCACATCTCTTACTGAACCCTCAAGTCAAGGTCCACGTATACTATCACACCTTTCAATTCTTCATCGAATATCCAAGAGTGAATACCATGTGAATGAATCAATTATGAGTCGTGTTCGAGTACATTGGTCCCACCAATATACTTATAACTATGCTATCAAGACATGCACATGTCCTAGCATCAATTATACAAGTCTTACTCAAAATTTAATGCCCAATAATGTTTATCCCTTTGGCGAGCGGCTTATGTAAATAAGCTTTAAACACTTCAGTGCATTCCTCTCTTATTTGATAACGAGATTGAAATGTTCGCTCTTACTTACAAGGACTTCACTTCAATGTTCACCAAATCAAGAATGCATTTGAAATCTGATAAACAATGAATGAATAATATTGCCTTTTATTAATTCCCCAATTACAAGTACAATGCCCCTTCTCTTGTAACACCCCTAGACCGTATGGGAATATTACATGCCATAGACCCTCTCCACGAGGATCTACCGGGCTAAACAACACAAAGATACCAAAATATGGCCGACCCAGGCCAATCATTACGATGCTTGAGACCATTAAGGTCGGCTACAATATGACCACACGGATCGATGAGGTCACCACGATACAAGCGAGACAAAATACAACTCTTTACAATAAATACCCAAGGGTAAAGATACATAATAGCGGAAGTCGACAATAGCAGTGACACAACATAACCGACCAAACTCTCAACTCTTGATTAGTATCATAGCTCGTCACTCCTTTGTGCGATCATATGGCTTGCTCTCCTAAACCGACATGTGCACGGAGGCAAAGCAGACATCCACCCTCGATTGCTCGGGGTTAGTAAAACTCCATTGTTTTACTAGTGCAAGTATAATAGTATACGAAAAGTATCAAGCGAGAGCAATCACGCATCGAGTAACACAATCAATTATCAAATCATTCTCGAGAGGTTTTATTAATCGAGAAAACAAGTGATGAAGTTTTAAAATTAAATACGGTATCTCGGGAGTTTTTAATGTATAGATTCATTTGGACCTCGAGTCCCAAAATTTCAAAACCTCTTTGAAAATCACCACGACCTTAGCCGGTTCTTGTTTCAAAATACATTATCCACACAATCCTTGTTCGTACTCGTCAAATAACGAACCGGAGTCATGACGGACCGTGCCGGTTCCACGCATTCACGGTTCGTACACATCATGTACCGAACTCCATAGGCCACATGGACCGTACCTGGACTACATACACTGCTCGTACACATCATGTATCGAACTCCATAGGCCATACGGACCGTACCTGGACCACATACACTATTCGTACACATCATGTACCGAACTCCAGAGGACACACGGACCGTACCTGGACCACGCACACACACGCTTCCCAACACATATCAAACAACGCAAAACACTTCAACACGAACAACACACCTAAAAAACAAACATGTTGAACATCGATCATACACCCGAAATTACATGTCGAAAGTGTAGTCGATCGACATGATAATCATAATCATCATCATACCTCAAACCCAAGCAATCAAGCCCAACACGAATCACACAACTAACATGACCAACACAACTTCACAAGGTTAAACAAGCAACAATATCATTAATACCAACAAACATTCAAATGATCAAATCGCACGAATCATACCCACGAAGATAAACCAAATCATCGTCAATACAATATATAAACTTATCCACAAGGTACAAATCGTATAAATAGAATACTTGCCTCGAAACCACGATCAAAATGAGGCAGCGGATGGGATGCGGTCGAATAGTCCCGAACTTCAAACACTAACAAGAGCGATAGAACCGCGAACACTACGAGAATAACACCACACGAATTATCAATCACCAATCAGAATTCAAATCGGAATCCTCGATCACCTATAATCCTCCGTAATGAAAAAAAACATGATTAAGGTGAGGATCAAGACCAAAAACAATGGAGATTGCAACAAACTATCAAAGGAAAGTTATTTCGAACATTTGATCGAACATCAAATGTTCACTACACCTCAAGAACACCGAAATCACCCTTCGGTTTGAAGCAGAACCAAATATATGGATATACAATCCATAAAACATGTTTAATAACAACATCTAACACCAATCGATTCATCAAAATCGAATGGAAAGCGAAATCAAGAATAAAACTCACAAAAGGTCAACTCAGAAGAATAAAGAAAATACCTCGGATTAATGGCGAAGAACACGAATTGATGTTGTTAATCCACACCAAGAACTTGAGGAGGATGAATTCCTGAGATAATGCCGAAAATCACCTAGGAGAAGGGAGGAAATGAAATCCTCTTACGAAACCTTCTTTGAAATAGTGCGAAAAAGACCCACGTGCGCGGCCGGGCTGAGTGTCTGTGACAGCGGACAAAAACAACACCCGACCAAAGGCTTAGTGCATGACCTGTTAGGAATATACCCTCGAATGCCACTCAAAGGATGAGAGAGTGAGAGCAATTATATTATAATTATGAATATTATATTTAATAAGGCAATTATTATTTCGATATTATTGTATATCACTGGCATTGTGATTTGGTATATAGAATAATATTCCTTGCATTTGAGAGTGAAAATTCTACTCCTTATGGAGATAAGGAGATAGGCACTAGAAGTGTTTAGAGCACGAATACTTAACTAGTTCGCAAGTCGATAAAACTTAACAGGACATTAAGTTTTAATAAGACTTGTATAACTGATGCTAGGACGTGTGCACGTCTTGATAGCATAGTTATAAGTATATTGGTGGGACCAGTATACTCGAACACGACTCATACTCGATTCAGTCACACGGTATTCACTCTCGGAGAGTCGATGACGAATTGAAAGGCTGTGATAGTATACGTGGACCTTTGAATTGAGGTTGATAGAATATGTGCTGTGACGTTTAGTTTGTCATTAGAGTAGTTAGACTCATTTTCTTAATTCTTGAGTCGACCTCGAAGTGCGGAGTATACGGGCGAGATAGCGAGTCTTTCACGCCAGAAAGGATTCTATCTCTGTTAGTGAGCGGCGAATGTCTATACAGTTAATGGCAAATAAGATCATAAGTCTTTTTCCAAATCATTATGATATATTCGTATTAGATACAATATTAATCGGTCGGTCTTGATTTGCATTAACACATGTATAGAGTTTAGTAAGCGGTAGGGTTTGACTTTACAGTGACCGAAGACTTGGTAGGACATCGATGAAGGGTCTATACGTATATAGTATTCACGACATAATGGTTACGCAATGATTCATTCATTCGTTCTCGATCGGGGTTTATAGTGCGGCCCGCTAAGTGGCTAAGTCTTTGCACTCATTAGTTCCTCCCAATGCCGGTGAGGCGAACCTACGGATCGCGCAATAGTATCATTGATGGATAAATATGAATTAATAATCTCTCTTATAATATTAGATATTAGATATCTAATTTTGATTTATCGGATAAATCAAATAGCAGTCTTATGAATTGTAAGTAGGTTCTTGGGTGATTACTTTAATTCATAAATTATATTTCTTAGAGAAATATATATTTGTGTTTGATATAATTAATTAGTTGGATTAATTAATTAGTCGAACACATTGGAAATAAAGCAGTTCGTTTGACAAACATCGGTACATGAGGATTCGTTTTGTGAACATCCGATTACAGGCGAGTAAATTCGACTCGTCTTCTTGGAAATTTCCTTAAGGCCGCCCCCTCCCTCTCTTATCTCTTTTATACTTATTTTATGTCACTAGGTGACATATGTGAGATGTGTTTGATACCCTCGATCATGTGTTAAAGGGAGACTTTCATTTTTAAAAAAGTCTTTAAAAGGAGAGAGGACAACTTCTTCTTGCAAGAACTCAAAATCACGAATTTGAAAGAGAGTGTAAGGTTGAAAACTTCATCTTGATCTTATAGACAAGATATAAGAAGAATACATTGAGACAGAAAATTCCTACAAGCTTCCCTAGCCGCATTCTTGAAGAAAGAAAGCATCGATTTTCCATCAAGTTCCGGCATGTGAAGTAGAGGCATCTTGCTTTAGGTGCTTGGAACGAAGGGCTCTACATCATCATCATCATCATCATATGAAGGTTTTTCAGAGACATCATAGGTATGGGACTTTGATTCGTTGATTTTCGTATTTTTCTTTTCGTATATACGTTACTTGATCGATCCTCTTAGGGATTCCGTTTATTCTTCTGCTGCGTTTATTTTCTGTGGAATCCCAACAGTGGTATCGGAGAGAGGTCAAATATATCGTATATACGATCATCTTTGCATTTGGAATGTTATTTGATGATATTTATGATTTAGAATCATAATAGATATAATCGAAGAAATTTAATCGTTCGTAGTAAGTCAAGTTTCGACTATTTTATGTGAATTATAAATCTGAAAAATTTGATTTTTGTTGATTTATAAGTTCTTCATGAAGTTAAGAACTTTTTCGTTTTGGAAGCGAGTCAAAAAAAATGAGAAAAACGGGGTTAAACACGAATACAGCACGAAGGCATTTTGGCGGCTTACTAGGCTGCTGGCCGGCGAGTGACTCGGTAAGCTCATGTGGCTCAGCCGGCTGTAGGCGGTGGCGAAGTGACTTCGGTCGGGCGGTTCTCGGGTTTCGGCCGATTTTGAATCGGGTGTAAATGGGCGATCTGGGATTTTAGGGACTCCATTTGTGTTTATATTTTGTTGTAATAATTTCCGAAATTTAAATTGGATTTAATTAGATTTAATAAAATATTTGGAATATTTTTATTAAGGAAATTATTAGGCGAGAATATTGTTTTGGCGGATTACTTTGAGCAGTTAAAATGGCGATTATAAATATTAATTTGATTAATATTGTAGAAATTAAATAGATTAATTTTTATATTAATTGGATTAATATATTAATTGATTATTTAATTTAATTTACCATTACATGTTGTATGGAATGCCTTATGTGATGGTGATATAGCTCGTGGACTTAGTTGTTGATTTGTTCGATTTGATATGGTTGTAAAGGCCGTTTTGAGCCTATTTATTTTTACTAGAAAATATGTATAATAGAACGTATTGTTCAATGATGTAATTATTCATATGGCTATGACGAAGACCGAAGGCGGCCGACTAG
Organism: Orobanche coerulescens; assembly: GCA_033398695.1. Taxonomy (NCBI): domain Eukaryota; kingdom Viridiplantae; phylum Streptophyta; class Magnoliopsida; order Lamiales; family Orobanchaceae; genus Orobanche; species Orobanche coerulescens. The sequence continues at coordinate 31,614 of JAWKAU010000557.1, read as the reverse complement.
AAGGCGAAGAATCAATCTTGTATTTTTCTTTCTTTATTTGGCTTGACGATACTTAGGAAAAAGTCCATGAGCTATATGTTGGTAGTAACTAGGTTGCTATTTATTGTTTTTCATTTTGAATGATTGACAAACCACAAACCGCGCTTATAAATGGATTAATATGCAAAGTGTAACATATAATCGCGTTAATACTCCCACTTACAAACACTAAGTTATAAAGGTTACGAGGTTTCCTACCCTCCGTCAAACTCATGGAAAATTGAAATCTAAACCGGAATATTATTCTTAGAGTATGTCGGGAGTAATATTTTTGGGGAAAGTTGATAAATTCCTAGAGTGCATTAGATGCCTTTGGTTGTGACAAATCAAACCCCTATAAACCGTATGGGTTGCGGGTAAGATTGATTGTCGGACTAATAGGAGTTGACGGTTTAAGCTTAGATAGTTCGGTGAGCCATAGAAACCGAATGGGTTGAGGGCAAGTGAACTAGGGGTAAAAGAAGATCGAATCATACATTAGATGGGTTGGTATTAGACACCACTTTATAAAGAATAATATAATATAAACCGTATGGTTGCCCTCTATTAAACTTTGTAAAGAAATCGATCACCACTATGAAGTCACCCAAGACTTTCGGATTTAACATGGGAGTGTGAAAATGCCGATAAAATAGTGGGAGCCGAGTTATGAATAAAGAAAGTCCTTAAATTCTTTACTCGGATCATAATTAAACAATCACTAACGAATCTCAAATTATTCTCTGCAGTTAACAAAACTCTCAATATGACAATGAACCCACTCGCTATACTACTTGAAAAGAATGTCTTGGTGGTCCGAACTATGTGGGTGGCCGGAACTTGAGGATTGTCCTAACTATGGAAATCTTGGGATACGTCTTGGGCGGACATCCCGGCTCTGCAGAGCAGGCCAATCGGGAAGATGTCGATGCCCATGAGAAATGGGTAAAAGGCGACATAAGAGTGCGAGGTACATGTTAGGCTCAATGACCAATGAACTTCAACGTGCCCATGAAAAGATGACGTCTTCACGAGCCATCTTAGCGCACAGGTGAGCTCTATGGAGAGCATGGCCAAGCTGCTAGATATGAGATATCAAAGCAATTATTCGGCGCGGGATGAAGGAAAGAGAGGGTTGGGGACCATGTCCTCAAGATGATCTCGATGATTAAGAGATTGGAAGCTCTTGATTTTCGAGATGCATGCATCTCTCCAAAGTGACCTTATCCTGAGTCACTTCGACTCCTTTTCCCAATTTGTCATGAACTTCATTTGCAATGAGATTGCATGTAACTTAGGGCTAAAGAACAAAGCTTATTGCCCGAGTCTCATATGAAGACAAAGGAAAGGAAGCTACACTTGTGATTTCTTCTAAGACTTGGAAGTCGAGAATAAGAAGAAAAGAACAAGAAGCGATTAGGTCCGATAGCCAAGATCGACAAGGGAAGGGCAAGGCCCCAATGGTTCAAAAGAGCGAGAGGGCCAAGAAAGCGGATGTATGCCTCAAGCTGCGGTGAGCTAGGCCCTGGAAGAGGTATTGTCAAAGCTTGGCCGTGTCTGGAACTACTAGTTTTAGAAACAAATTGTTACATGCTGTATATTCTACTTCTTGGATAATTGATTCGGTGCGACTTCTCACATTTGTACAATGAATCGGGATGCGGAGCGAAGTAGGAAGCTGGATTCGGGGAGGTGATAGTCACCGTCGGAAGTGGGCATAGTGTCGAGGCTTCGATATCGGATCCCTTATGTTGGATTTAGAATGCGGTTTTATTCTCACTTTAGATGATGTACTTGTTTTGCCCAAGGGGCACAAGAATATTATCAATTCGGTCATAGGCGAAAGGGATTTCACTTCTTTATTGGATATGGGTCCTTTCTTATTTATTTGAGAAATAAATTGGTTGAGTCTTTGCTCCATTATTAAATGGTTTATACCATTTAAATTTAAAGAATAAAACAAGCGTGAACACTATAACTAGGAGCGTGGTAGGGATGAAGCAGACCAATCACTTAAGTGGCATCTTAGACTTGGTCATATTGGTCGAGACCAAGGTTCATAAAATGGAGAAAGATGGGCTTACGAGTCCATTGGGATCGAGATCCTATCCAACTTGAATCTTGCCTTCAAGGCAAAATGACTAAGTTACCCTTCGAGGGACTTTTGAAAGAGGCTGCTGAAAAACTTGGATTGATCCATACAGCGTCTGTGGCCCTTTTAAAGTGGCACGAGATGGCTTCGATATTTCATTACATTCAGCATGACCATACGGTATGGATTCGTGTACTTAATGAAACATAAGTACGAAGCTTTTGATAAATTCAAGGAATTTAAAGCCCTAGTTGAAAATCAAGCAGTAAGCGTGTTAAGACTCTTGATCGGGCCGGGGTGGTGAATACATGAGTGCGAATTTGATGAGTTCTTAAAAGAACTAGGAATAGTGTCACAATTCACTCCTCGGCTACTCCACAATAAAATGGTGTATCGGAAAGAAGGAATCGAACCTTGTTGGACATGGTTCGCTCCATGTAACTATCTTGATCTGATTTATGCTGTGGGGTTACGCGCTCCTCTGCTGTGCATATCTTGAGCAGATGTCCTTCCAAATCCGTTCCAAAGACTCCCCATCAGATGTGGAGAGGTAGGAAACCAAGTCTTAATCACATTAGGATTTGGGGATGCCACCTTATGTCGAGAAGACTAAAGTAGAGAAATTGGAAACTACGTGTGAAAGGTCGTTTCATAGGATATCCAGGGGATTCCATGGGATATCTATTCTACATGCACGAAGATCATAGGATCATCATTGCTATACAAGCACACTTCTTGGAAGATCAGTTTATTTAGGAAGGAGGGGCAGGTAGAAATATTTCTTTGGAAGAAATAAAAGAAACACCAAATGAGACACCTATGCAAGATATTAGAACCCAACCTTAAAATACAAACACAACCTACGCAAGTCTAGTAGAATTTCTCAAATACGAGAGGTATGTCTATACTGCATCAAGAGGAGCTGGTGTCCATGAGATGAGAAAGTAGTCGAGAGAATGATCCTTCTACATACGACCAAGCGATGGTAGACGTTGACTCCACCAAGTGGCAAGAAGCTATGGAAGGTGAGATAGACACAATGCATGCTAATCAGTGCGGACTTTAGTAGATCGTCCCAAGGCATAGTGCCTATTGGAAACAAATGGATCTATAAGAGAAAGGCGATGGAGATGGCAAGGTTGATACCTATAAGGCCGGGCTTGTGGCAAGGGTTATTCCCAAAGAGAAGGAATCGATTACTTGAGACCTTCTACTTTGTAGCTATGATTAAGTCTATTCGCATGATGCTTGCTATAGCAGCCCACTTAGATTATGAAATATGGCAAATGGATGTGGCGGCATTCCTAAATGGATTCCTCGAGGAGGAGATTTACATGGAGCGACTAAGGATTCATATCTCAAACCAATATTCATAAAGTATGCAAACTTGACATGCCATTTATGGGTGAAGCAAGCTTCACGAGTTGGAATCTTCATTTTAATGAGGCAGTCAAAGAGTTTGATTTTGTCGAAAATGAAGAAGAATACTGTATTTACAAGAAGGTTAGTGGGAGCAAAATTGCGTTCTTAATACTATATGTAGATGACATTCTACTTATAGGAAGCAGCGTAGGAATGCTCGATTCTGAAAGCTTAGCTTTCTAAAGAGTTCTCAATGAAAGACTTGGGAGAAGCTACCTATATTACAGGTATTCGTCTCTCTAGGGATAGGCGAAAAGAATGTTAGGTCTTTCCCAAGCCCTCTACATAGAAAAGATCTGAAGCGATTTAGGATGGAAGATTCTAAAGAGGGTTTCTACCTATGCGACATGGTGCAAAACTTTCCTCAAAGATGTGTCCTCAAAGTGAGTAAGATAGAAAGGAAATGAGCAAGGTACCTTATGCTTGGCGATGGGTAGCCTTATGTATGCAATGATTTGCACTAGGCCAGGACATTGCCTATCTTTGTGGCGTAGTAAGTCGGTTTGGTCAAATCCGGGCGATAACATTGGGCTTTGTAAAGAACATTCTTAAGTACCTAAGGAAGACTAAAGACTTGGTTCTTACATACGGCGGTGGAGAACTAAGAGTGATGGGTTATCTGAGACTCGAGATTTTAGGGACATGGATGCTCGGATGTCACATCGGGGTATATCTTTACGGCTGAATGGTGGGGCGATTTCTTGGAGAAGTGCCAAGCAAAGTTATTGCTATCTCTACATGTCAAGCCGAATATCGGGCGACCACGGAGAATTTGCTAAAGAATCTTTTTGGATAAAGAAGTTCAGAGGAACTTCAAGTGGTTCTAACGCAAAGAAGCCCGTGACCTTTGTTTTGTAACAGCGACGGATTGTTGCACGAGCTAAGGAGCCTAGGGCTCACCACAACACCAAACATATTGCGAGAAAATATCATTTTGTTAGAGAAATGGTTCGGGATGGGAATGTTACCTGCAGAGAGTAGACACGGCAAATAACGTTCTTTGATCCGCTTACCAAGCCACTATCTTAGAAGGTCTTAGAGAGACATCTAGAGAGTATGGGTATTAGATACCATAGTTTGTGGCATTGAGTGTAAGTGGGAGATTGTTAGGAATATGCCCTCGAATGCCACTCAGAGGATGAGAGAGTGAGAGCAATTGTATTGTAATTATGAATATTATATTTAATAAGGCAATTATTATTTGTATATTATTATATATCACTGGCATTGTGATTTGGTATATAGAATAATAGTCCTTGAATTTGAGAGTGACCATTCTACTCCTTGTGGAGATAAGGAGATAGGCCTTAGAAGTGTTTAGAGCTCGAATGCTTAACTAGTTCGCAAGTCGATAAAACTTAACGGGACATTAAGTTTTAATAAGACTTGTATATAGCGATGCTAGGGCGTGTGCACGTCTTGATAGCATAGTTATAAGTATATTGGTGGGACAGTATACTCGAACATGACTCATACTCGATTGGTCACGGTATTAACTCTCGGAGAGTCGATGTGAATCAAAGGTTGTGATAGTATCGTGGACCTTTGACTTGAGGTTCGGTAGAAGATGTGCTGTGATGTTTAGTTTGTCATTAGAGTAGTTAGACTCATTTTCTTAATTCTTGAGTCGACCTCGAAGTGCGGACTATACGGACGAGTGCGATCTTTCTTGTACGCGAGAAAGGATTCTATCTCTGTTAGTGAGCGGCGAATGTCTATCACGGTTAATGGCGAATAAGATCATAAGTCTTTGGCCGCGCATTACGATATAGTCGTATTAGATACACTATTAATCGGTCGGTCTTGATTTGCATTAACACATGTTAGAGTTTAGTAGGCAGTAGGGTTTGACTTCGTGACCCGAAGACTTGGCGGGACATCGATGAAGAGTCTATCGTATATAGTATTCACGACATAATGGTTAGGAATGATTCGTTTATTCATTCTCGATCGGGGTTTCTGATGCGGCCATTTGGCTATCTTTGCCCGCACTCATTAGTTCCTCCCAATGCCGGTGAGGCAGACCTACGGAGTCGCGCAATAGGATCATTGATGGATAAATATGAATTAATAATCTCTCTTATAATATTAGATATTAGATATCTAATTTTGATTTATCGGATAAATCAAATAGCGGTCTTATGAATTGTAAGTAGGTTCTTTGGGTGATTACTTTAATTCATAAATTATATTTCTTAGAGAAATATATATATTTGTCTTTGATATAATTAATTAATTGGATTAATTAATTAGTCGAACACATTGGAAATAAAATGGATTCGTTTGACAAACATCCGGTACCGCGAGGATTCGTTTTGTGAACATCGATTACCAGCGAGTAAATTCGACCGTCCTTGGAAATTTCCCTTAAGGCCGCCCCCTCCCTCTCTTGTCTCTTTTATACTTATTTTATGTCACTAGGTGACATATGTGAGTGTATTTGATACCCTCAATCATGTGTTAAAGGGAGACTTTCATTTTTATAAAAAAGTCTTTAAAAGGAGAGAGGACAACTTTTTCTTGCAAGAACTCAAAATCACGAATTTGAGAGAGAGTGTAAGGTTGAAAACTTCATCTTGATCTTAGAGACAAGATATAAGAAGAATACATTGAGAGAGAAAATTCCTACAAGCTTCCTAGCCGCATTCTTGAAGAAAGGAAGCTTGTCGATTTTTCCATCAAGTTCAGCGTGTGAAGTAGAGGCATCTTGCTTTAGGTACTTGGAGCGAAGGGCTCATCATCATCATCATCATCATCATCATACGAAGGTTTTCGGATACATCATAGGTATGGGACTTTGATTCCTTGATCTTCGTATTTTTCTTTTCGTATATCGTTACTTGATTGATCCTCTTAGGGATTCCGTTTATTCTTCAGCTGCGTTTATTTTGTGGAATCCCAACGGCCGACGATGGTAGGTGGCGGCCAGCGATACGGCCGACTCCGGCATCATAAGGCACGGTGTAGTCTTAGCTATTTACGACCATAACTCCTTAATGGGACTCAGATTGATTCCACCGTTTAAACCATTGGAAAGTAAGCTTAAACACGGAACTCAACAAGCGATCTTTGAAGCGAACTCGGATGACAAAAAGTGTAGAATTAATCATTCTAGGAATGATGAAAGCGGTTGCAATAGAGTATCTAAGATGGACTTGCCAAAAAAGAGAAATTACCAAAAGTCGAAATTGCGGAATTAGATGGTGATCTTACAAAGTCGACCCCGAATGCACAACAACGATACACCTAGACAAAACATCGATCATTCAGCATGCGACAAAACACTAACGACAACACCAATGATCGAAAGCGAAACACCATGCGACAAATAATCACGAGACCATATGAACACAAGATAACCCGATAATTCGGATGACACGAAAACACACTACTCGACAAATCACGACTCGACTCAAACTGACAGCATAGGTTTCCATTACCTATGCTCACGATACCATAAGCTGTAACACCCAGGACCGTATGGGAATATTACATGTCGTAGACCCTCTCCATGAGGATCTACCGGGCTAAACAACACAAAATGCCAAAATTTGGCCAGGCCCAGGCCAAACATTACGATGTGAGACCATTAAGGTCGGCTACAATACGAGTACAACGGTGAGTGAGGTCACACATTGATACAAGCGAGACAAAATACAACTCTTTACAATAAATACCCATGCGGGGTAAAGATACATAGCAATGGAGAGTCGACAATAGCAGTCGACCTGACATAGCTTGACCAAACTCTCAACTCTTGATTAGTATCGTAGCTCGTCACTCCTTGTGCGATCCTATGTTGCTCTCCCGAACCGGCATGTATACGGGCCTTGGCAGACATCGACCCCCGATTGCTGGGGTTAGTAAAACTCCATTATTTTGCTAATGCAAGTATAATAGTATACGAAAAGTATCAAGCGAGAGCAATCACGCATCGGGTAACACAATCATTTATCAAATCATTCTGAGAGGTTTTATTAATCGAGAAAACAAGTGATGAAGTTTTAAAATTAAATTCGGTATCTTAGGAGTTTTTAAAGTATAGATTCATTTGGACCTCGAGTTCCAAAATTTCAAAACCTCCTTGAAAATCACGAAGGCCTCATCTGGTTCTTGTTTCAAAATACATTATCCACACAATCACTTGTTCGTACTCGTCAAGTAACGAACTCAGGAGTCATGTGGACCGTGCCGGTTCCACATATTCGCAGTTCGTACACATCATGTACCGAACTCCAAAGGCCACATGGGCCGTGCACGGACCACATCTTTGCTCATTACATCATGCGAACTCCGGAGGCCATACGGGCCGTACAGGACCACATACAACTGTTACGTACACATCATGTACCCGATCTCCGAGGCCACCTGGGTGCACGGACCACGCACACACACGCTTCCCAACACATATCAAACAACGCAAAACACTTCACCACGAACAACACACCTTAAAAACAAACATGTTCGAACATCGATCATACACCAAAATTACATGTCGAAAGTGTAGTCAATCCGGCATGATAATCATAATGATCATCATACCTCAAACCAAAGCAATCAAGCCCGACCACGAATCACGCAACTAACATGACCAACACAACTTCACAAGGATAAACAAGCAACAATATCATCAATACCAACAAACATTGAATGATCAAACCGTGCGAATCATACCCACGAAGATAAACAAATCATCGTCAATCTGATATATAAACTCATCGAAAGGTTACAAATCGTATAAATAGAATACTTGACTCGAAACCACGATCAAAATGAGATAGCCGGATGGGATGCGTCAAACGGCCCGAACTTCAAGCTAACAAGAGCGATAGAACGCGAACACTACGAGAATAACACCACGAATTATCAATCACCCAGCGGAATTCAACTCGGAATCCTCGAGCACGTAATCCTCCAAAATGAACAACAAAAACATGATTACGAGGATCAAGACCCAAACAACGGAGATTGCAACAAACTATCGAAGGAAAGTTCTTTCGAACATTTGATTGAACATCAAATGCTACACCTCAAGCTCTTGAAATCACCCTTTGGGTTGAAGCAGAACCAAAGATATGGATATACAATTCATAAAACATGTTTAATAACAACATCTAACACCAATTAATTCATCAAAATCGATGGATACTTGAAATCAAGAATAAAACTCCCCAAAAGGTCAACTCAGAAGAATCGAAAATACCTCGGATTAATGACGAAAAACACGAATTGATGTTGTTAATCCACCAGAACTTGAGGAGGATAAATTCCCTGAGATAAAGCGCCCAAAATCACTCTAAATCGTCAGAAACAAGGGGAAGAAGGAGAAGGGAGAGGAAATGAAATCCTCTCCAGAAACCTCTTGAAATAGTGCGAGAAAAGACCCACGTGCCGCGGCCGGGCTGAGTGTGCCACAGCCCGCGGCCAAAAAACACCAGCCAAAGGCTTAGTCTTGCTGACCCATCCGATGAGAATCGCGGCCCGCTATCTGATCGCTCCAGCATCATAAGGCACATGGTGTAGTCTTAGCTATTTCGACCATAACTCCTTAATCAGGACTCCAATTGACTCACCCGTTTAAACCATTGGAAAGCTAACATGATGCTCTATAATAATGAAAAGATTCAGAACTTTCCGGAGTTTTCAAGAATTGATGGTGATTTTACAAAAGTCGAACTCATACTTGGAAAAGTCGCTTAAAAACACGGAACTCAACAAAGCGACACCGAAGCGAACTCGGATGACAAAAGTGTAGAATTAAGCATTCTCGGAATGATGAAATGGTCGCAATAGAGTCACTAAGATGGACTTCCGTTAAAAGAGAATTTAAAATCGAAATTGCGGAGTTCGATGGTGATCTTACAAAGTCGACGAAATGCACAAAAGCGATACACCTAGACAAAACATCCGATTATTCAACATGCGGCGAAATACTAATGGACAACATCAGCGATCGAAACAAAACACAATGCAACAAATAATCACACGCGACCATATGAACACGAGAATCAATCATCGAGAAAACTAATATCGATACTTGGCAGCAGAAATATCCGAGAAAAATCTAAAGTAATCGGGCGAAAATCTAGGGTATTACATCTCTCTCATCCCCTTAGTGGAATTCGAGGGCATATTCCTAATAGTACCTTGGCCTTTGAGATACTTGAGAGATTCATGATAAATATGAATAACAAACTCTCGAGACCACAAGTAATGTTGACATGTTTCTAATGCTCTTACCAACGCATACAAGTTTTGTCGTAAGTTGAATAGTTCAATTGATCTCCCTTGACTTCGCTAAAATAAGTAATCGGCTTTCCTTCTTTGCATTAAAGCAGCTCTATACCCACTCCATATGCATCATGCTCAATTTTAAACATTTTATCAAAGTTAGGTAATGCAAGTATTGGGGCATAAGTGAGTTTCTCTTTCAAAAGGTTAAATGCATGTTCTTGCATTTTGCCCTATGAAAACCAACTTCCTTTTTCACAATTTCATTAGTGATGCGGCAATGGCCCTAAAGTTTGGAACAAATCTCTTATAAAAGCTAGCACGACCATATAAACTTCTCACTTTAGAAATGCTTTTGGAGTTGGCGATCTAAAATAGCATTGACCTTATCTTTTTCCATCTCAATTCCATTAGCACACTACAAACCCAAGAAAAACAACTTTATCCATGCAAAAAGAACACTTTTGAAATTTGCATGTAATGATTCTCTCTTGATGCATCTAAGGCCGCACGCAAATGCACAACATGACCTTGATATTTCTACTATAGACAAGGATGTCATCAAAGTACACAACCGAAAACTTTCCAATAAACTCACATGAAGACATGAATCATCAATCTCATGAAAGTACTTGGTGCATTTGTTAAACCATAAGGCATAACCAAGCGCTCGTACAAACCATAATTTATTTAGATGCGATCTTCCATTCATCACCTTCCTTTATCTAATTTGGTGATATCCACTTTTGAATCAATCTTAGAAAAGACACTAGCACCATACGGTTCATCAAGTATATCATCTAACCTAGGAATATGATAGCGATACTTTACCATAATCTTACTAATGGCGCACGGTCCGTACACATTCTCAATACCCATCCTTATTAGGTACAATGATCACCGATACAACACATGGACTCATGCTTTCTCGTATCTTAGCACTAGTTTGTAACTTTAGATCCTCGAGAATATTCTGACTACATACCCTCTCTTTAAGGATCTACCGGGCTAAATACGGAAACAACACATCACATTACAAGTCGACATGGCTAAATAAAGAACCATTAGAGCCCCGATTTGGCCTTTAGTAACAACATTCAACTTAAAACCTCAATTACATCTCTCTTCCAAATCTCATACCTACACGGTCAAAAACACTCACAAACACACTGAGAAATTAGGATGGCGGGAAGAACAAAACAATAATCCTGGCTAACTACACTCATAAGCCAGCCTTCATGTGATTAGTATCATTTTGTCTTCCATCATCCTTCGTACCCCAGACACTGCATGTGCACAGGCGCAATCTGGAACATCCACCCCTAGGTGCTCGGGGTTAGCAAAACTCCACAGGTTTGCTGGTGCAAATATAAAGTGCAAATACGAGCTATACACAACATACTTCAAGAATATAATAACTTGATTAATTCCAGATTCAACCCCGAAAAGACTTTAGATATGTTTCACTTGGATAAAATAGCTCAAGCGTAAAAAAGTTGGAATGAGATAAGTAGTCAATTTGAAAAGCATTTTAAGATTCTCGGGAGTTTTGGAAATAAATTTTTGGATTTAAGAATCCTCAACTTATCAATAACCACATAGGGACACAACCCTAATTATTTAATTTTCCAAAATCAAATCCGGTCACAAAACACGGGTCCGGCCAATCATCCACGTCACATACTCGAGTAGAATAACTTGATGGTCAAACTCAACACACAACTAAACCACAATGCATGGAAATAATCACGGGGGCTCACGTCCTATACCAAAAACATCACACAACCAAAGAGATGAATCATACCACGACACTTATTGGTTCCATTATAGCAAAGTACCAAGACCACTGCATATAGCGTATCTCACATCGAGGCCAATGACAATTGTTGGGATAACGAATACCATGTATCGAAACTATTGGGATAAACAATCCTGTGTGAAAGATCATGATGAGAATGTTTTGACAATATGCCAATCTAGCATACACCGGGCAAGCTGATATCGAAAAGCCCAGTCAAAGATATCAACTGTATAGAAGACTTCTCGGCGCTATGGCTGATGAAACAATCATACAACAAAGGAGTCTCATAAGACTAAGTATGGAAGTTTGTCTCGAATCGAAATACGGCTATCATTCCATCTGACATCCAAACGGGACAAGGAATCTTTATTATTAAGCTAAAGTCAAAGTCCCATTTGAGAAGATATACTTAAATAATAAAGGATAAAGTATTTAAATATCAAGTTGTCGAGAGATCTTGATCTAGCGCAAAATGCGGCTCGTGTTTATTCAAACACATCATCCCATTGGAGCAGAATCCCACGCTCAATGGATATATTCAAGAAAGCTATATATATCCCCATCCTTTGAAGATTTGGTCAACTAACGAAAGGCGTGAAATTAACTACAACGAAGTTATAATCATATACATTTGAGCAAACATATCTCCCAAGGCATTACACTGTACAGAAAGAAGAGATATGCAAGTGCTCAAAGAAGCGTGAACAACACATCATCGGCTAAAGCTCATAAAGTTAAGTGTTGTTCAATCATTTGTTCAACCCTTGAACAAACCCATTCGACCTGTGTGGGTAGAAACCTTGATATTCCGAACTATATGCGACGGACTTGCATTGAAGAGGCGAAGCATCGGAGCTGTGTGAAGAAGCGAGTCAAGTGAAAGCTCAAACCAATCTATGTGAGCGGTTGAAGGCGAGATCATTATATCCAAATCTGCGTGAGCGATATATTGATTAGGTTTGATTATAAATACGTAGTTGTGTACATAGTATTTATAATAAACATTTCACTCTGTGTGAAGGACCGGTGGACGTAGAGGGTTTACCTCGAACCACTTTAATTACCGTGTCTTTTACATACGCATTTACTATTTTATTATTTGTGACAATTTTTAAGTATACACTTCATATCTAGTTGTTGTATTTACAACAACTCACTTTAACAAGACTTCCATATGCACTCGGATTTGAAAACCGATACGACTTGTTGTTTAAAACACTTTCCAAGTTGTATCCTGTATACTTAGTGGCCAGCAGGTGGTATCGGACCGGTTGATTCAAAGTGTCAGTCTTATTTTAGATTGAATCGAGATCCTTAAATCACTTATTTTTGCAAGCAGTCTTTTCTTTCCTATACTCTCATATGGATTCATCATTGATCAATAAAGTTTCTATGTTTTCTATTACTTGAATTTGTGATTAGAGAATTAGGATGGAGGCTCATCTTGCGGCAATGCGAAGAGATGATTTTGTCATATAGGATGGCCCCATAAAGATTATGAAAGGTAAATCGCGCAGGATTGAAGGCCCGGCTCATGCAGAAGATGCTTGAAAAAAGCGTAGACAATGGACTTACGGCGAAAGAAAGCGCGCCAACCTCGACAATATCACGAAGAATCGATATTTGTCACTCTTGACAAAGACACATTCTCTAAGGTAAAGAGTGACAAATCGACCCGAGGATATACTGGGGATAAACTCAAGTTAATTTGTGAGGAAGCTGAGCTCTCCAAAAGAAAACAAGATTTCAAAATTAACTTTCTGACAATTTGAATCTTTTGAAGAGTGAAACCCATTTGAAACACTTGAGAGAACTTGACCTCCGATTCAGGCATTGTTGGTGAACTTGATGCATTAGGCAAGATTTATACCCAAGGGAAAAACCTAAAGATTTTTGAAGATCTTTCCCACGCCCGATGGGACATTAAGACCATGATTATGCGTGTGTGGAAATTGCAATCTTAATGAAATATCCACTTTTTGATCTCTTGCCGAAGCCTTAAAGCATTTGAGTACGATATAGACGCAGGAGAGAAAAAAGTGAAGAATCTCAGACGAGGGACTACGAGACTTAGCATTTGTATCCAACCGAAGAACCACGGCATGCCGAGCTCATCAAAGCCCATTCGCCAAGAATCGCATGGTAGCGGCAGCGATATCTGTCGCAAGAGTAGCGAGGCCAAACTCCTCATGCGCATACATTCAAGAAGTTTATCAAGCGGTAAAGAGGAAAGACTCCCATCTGAGGGCCCCAAGCACATGTACCTGAGGTATTAATCTGAAACTTCCTCTCAAGTGATGTTAACTTGTGTTATAACTCACCAGGGAAACGAGGGCATTATGCAAATAAATGTCCTCATCCCAAAAGTTCGAAAGGTTGGCGGAAGCCGAGCAGCAAGAAAAGGATGAAAGAAGATGTGCTTGGAAAAACAAGCTCAAGAGCTGATTGGTAGATCTGACCTCCCACGCACCATCAACTCCGAAGAATGTCTTAAGGTAGTCAATGATAGTGATTCATCGATGATGATTTCGAAATAAAGCTTTATATGTGGTACCTTGTGGCCAGAGGCGATCCGAAAGATGAAGATAGCGATGATGAAATAAAGCTCAACCTCGGCTATACCTACTAATGTATCTCATACATTTCCAAACATGATGAATGAGTTTAAGAACATTCAAGCGGACCATGAGACATTGAAAAATGAAAATATCGCGGCTCAACTTTCTAACTTAGAAATTTGAAAAAGAAGAAAATGACTTGCTAAAAGTAAATTACGAAAATATGTCTATTGATTGTAGAACTTGATAAAATCCGAGTATGAAAAACTCATGGAGAGCAATCATCAACTTGCATCATGACCTAAGTGGGACTAAATCTCTGTAGTGAAAGCAATACAAATGATTTTGTTACCCTTGAAGCCAAAGTAAAACTCTAAAAGAAAAGCGAAAAGGAGAACTTGAGACCATTACGAAATCTTTAGAAATCATCGAAAAGAATGGAAGAAATTCTAAGCACTAAAGCAACATGCTCATGATAAAAGTGGCTTAGGATCTGACTCATTTTCAATAAAGGAAAAACCTAGTCTTGTGTTCATCGAGAATTGTGGAGACCCATTCACAGCGCGGAAGAAGTTCCAAGTCTGTGAATTAACCCGTTGCACCGCGGCTTGACAAAAGTGCCATTCCGACACCTCAGTCCTATTCAGAGACGGCGGAATTACAGGTCATTCACGACACTGTAAGGCGTATTCCAACGGAGATGCTCCTCGAGCATATCAACAGTATGTATAGCAAGTGACTATTCGAGAAGGAAGGCTGTATCCAAATACCAAAGGCCGCTTGCAGCGGTCGCTTTGATCTGGCACGCCTAGAAGTGTGGATATATGAAGCCTCTCAAATCATTTCTCGTGACATGACAGAGTTTTATGCAGTATCAATACTTGACATTTGGAATCCAAGTGGAGACCCAGAAGGCAAGCTATTAGGCCAAAGAAAATGGCTCCCACCTCCAAGAGCGCCATTAAATGCTGGACTAATAATAACCTAATTTACGTGCATAATAATTATCATAGTTATAGCAACTACGTATATGCCACCACGTAGAAATTGCAACTACGGACCTAAACCATCCTCCCCATTAAACCTATTGCTTTGCGGGAAAATCTGGATACCTAAAAGGCGATAACATCCGTGGACCCCGACAATCAAAGGGCACCTAAATCTACCTAATTGACATTTGTTTGCTACGAGGACATTTTGGAGAAGGACATCGAAGGTACTTCGATAGTGGATGTTCTCCGGACACATGACATGAGATAAGCAAGTTATGAGATTTGCGTAGAAGGTCGCGGTCCAAAGTGTGTTCGGTGATAAATCTAAAAGGAAGAACAAGAGGGAAGGGAACCTACTTGTAGGAAAATTCAAAGTCGCAGATGTAACATATTTGAAGGCTTCACGGTATAATCTACTTAGTATGCTAGATTAAGCGATAAACTAGTTCTCGGTGAAGTTCTACATAGATCCTTTGTAGAGTCAAGAACATCCGAACCAAAGAAGTTGTGCTCACGGGAAACGAGATCGGGTAATATGTATATTCTTTGTTGGATGCCTACGAGCTCCACGATTCCTTGCTTTGTTGCCAAGGAAGACACTGCGAGATCTAAGTGGCTATGGCACAGAGGATGCTCACCCACGTCAACTTCAAGACTATCAAGCAAACTCTCCAGGCAGGAATGGTTAGAGTATTGCCAAATGTTTCATTCAAAAAGCATTTGTGGACCCAGCATCGAGAAAGAGAGCAAGCAAATCAAGTCCACTACTGAAAAACTAATCCTACCTTTTAACCGGAGAGTTTTGGAAATGCTTTACATATGGATCTCTATAGTCTTGTAGACCCGGTTAGGAGCTGAGCACAAATTATAGGACCGATTTTTACCCCAGTCGGACCGGACCCGATTCCAGGACCAGGACATTAGTAGGTGGGACCGGAGTACGTAATTTGTCACAAATCCGGGTTACGGTAGAGACAGTGTAATACTGGAAAATCCGGCTCCATTAGAGAATGAGACAGTAAAAATAAAAATACAAAAAAAAAAATTATTGTAATTTACACTCGGTGGTGATGAAATAATGATGATTAATGGCTCGATTATGATTGCATTATTCTAATTAAAGTTTATTTATACTAAAATATTGTTGAACTTGGGAGTTTGGTGACTAAATGAAGATATTAAGATTGATAATTGTATTTTATGGGGAGTATGTAAAGAATAAAAGCATTTTATATATAATAAAAAAACACTTAAATGCAAAAAAATTACAAAAATCGGGCTAGAACCGGGTCAGCCCGGACCATTAAATTTTACAGAGGTCAGGCCACGGAGTTGGCAGTTACGATTCTGGCTGAGTCCCGGAGCCCGGGTCGATAAAGTCCGAGGCCATTTATAACTCCAGGTCATTCGGATCGGGTCGGAATCCGGTAGAGTCGAGACCGTGCTCATCCCTAGACACGGTAAGTTTGGGAGGTAAGAAATCTTCTTGGTATTGTTGATGAAGTGGTATTCGGTATGCTTGGACAATTTTCTTAAGCAAGAAGAGAAGGAAACAACCTCAAAGTAGAGCACACAGAAAAAGCTTCAAAATAAAAAGGGTCTGATGTATCGTGTCCATTCGTTCGCAGCTAGTCTGCTGAAATTTACTAACCGCTTTATTGAAACGATCTTGTTCGGAAAATGGGATACAACACGAATACTCGAAGTTGCCCAGTACACCTCAACAAAATAGTGTTGCCGAGCGAAAAACGGAGACAGAAGGAAGCAACAAGGACAATGATTGCTTGCAAACAAGGCTGCCCTGCCAGCCGTTGCAGGCGAAGCCACCAATCTGACGTGTTATACACCAAAACATTGTATCATCAACAAGGATCACAACAAAAGCGAGCATACAGAGGTATGGAACAAGCAAAACTCTGTTGGTTTCGTACTTTCACATTTTGGATCACGGGTGTTACGTTTTAAACAATGGTAAGGATCGGCTTAGAACCTTGATGAGAAATTGGATGAAGGGATGTTATTAGGATATTCCTCTATTAGCTAAAGCTTACGGATCTTCAATAAAAGGGAAGCTAACAATTAGGAGGAGAGATGAGTTCATATAGTGTTCGATGAACTTCACACCACATGATCTACGGGAGTAGAAGACCTTTTGGAACATCCCGACAACTTTCCATCATAGAACCACCAACTCTTATTGAACCTCAATTGTTGACCTAGAAATCAACCCCAGCCATGTGTAAGAACTACAAGTAGATGAAACCCGATCTTGTATAAATTTGAAGCCGAAACCACAGACAACTCAAGATCTGAGTGTAGGACCCCGTTGAACTCGACAGAGAAGATTGTTACAAGAGATCACCCAGAGCAGATCATTGGAAGCATTGATCTTGAGTATTTCTACCCGTAGGAGAATACAGATCGCCTGAAGCAAAGTACTCCATGTGCGCAAGAAGACCAAGTCGGAGATATCTCCATTTCTGAGATGGAAATCTCAAATCCAAGCTTAGAAGACTTAATATGTGCATTATTAACGTATTCTTAGCCCAATCAGGGTATGTTTCTACCCAAGAAGCTCTCAACAACTCCTCATTGGATCACATCTATGGAAAGGAAGAAAGAGGCTTAGCGGTTTTGAGGAAAGAAACAACATATGAGTATCTTATTACCTAGAGCTGAAACGCATCCAATCAGTAATTAGAACCAAATGGGTATTTAGAAACAAGAAGGATAGAAATGGACTCATTATCGGGAATAAATCCCAACTGAAGTTAAAGCTCAAGGATACTGAGAATGGGGGAAGAAGGCATAGGGCTACGGCAAGGGGCATTTTCTCCACCTAATGTAGCCATACTAGAATCCATTAGGATATTTTTAGCCTTTGCCGCCCATAAGAGCTTCATTGTATACCAAATGGACGTCAAAAGTGCATTCCTGAATGGAGACTGTTGCGATATTTCTTACACGCAAGTGCACGTCATCGTTTACAAGTAATAAAGTGATAAGTAGAGTATCGTTCCCACGAGGACTGAATCTCTAACTACCGATTTTTGAGTATTCCAATTTTATTTGAACAATCGAAGTTGGGTTTTTGTAATTAATAACTAAAAGAATTACTAAGCGACTAAACAGTAGAAAACGATAGCTTGAATAAAAGAAATCAATTGATGAATAAGTCTAGGATTCTGAATCCACCTCGGTTTATCCGAATTTACTCTCGATTATCCTTAATAAATAATTTTCCCAATTTATTGAAGGCGGAGATTGCTAATATATTCTACCGCCTCTCCCGAGGTCAATAGATTTATCTAAAGGCGAATAACGCACTCTATCCCTAGGTGAATTAATTCGTCAATAGGCGAAAAGCATAAAATCTCCCAAAGGCCACGTAGTTCCTATGAGTATATTCCTATCTCACAGAATAAAACGGTCCTCACCAATAGTTCCTCACCAATTCTCCTCTCCCGATTCGAATTGAATGATTAAATCAATACAACTATTGGCCAGATAATTGCAAGCATTAAACACAATTGGGAAAACTCAACAAAAAGGTAATTAATTGGATAATCTCAAGCAATTCGTCAAAACTTAGGTTTCATCAAAACCCTAGATTAGGGCTTTAGCCTGACATACTAATAATTGAAATTACAGAATAAATAAATGAAAGCATAAAAATCAAACGCAGATGAAGCTCGGATTCCTCCGTTCTTCAGCTTCCGCCCTCTGCCTTTGAAGTCTTCTGCTTCCCTCTTCTTCTGCCGTCTCCAAGCTTAAGCTCCAAAAGATAAAAGATCCAAAGATAATTAATTAGGGTCTTAAACCCTATTTATAGCTCAGCATATCCTCCAAATCGCGTCCGTATCCGTAGGTCGAAAACTGGCTTCGAAACGGCCCTAATTCGCGCGGACAACCAAAAACCGCCAAGTGTGCCGCGGCGCACTAAACCTGTGCCGCGGCACAGAGCCTTCAGCTGGATGCCTGGGCGTCCTCAATTTCTTCTGTGCCGCGGCTCACCTGGGCTGTGCCGCGGCACAGAGTACAGTTTACTCTGCCTTCGGCTGGGTGTCTTCCTGTGCCGCGGCCCTGCTTCCTTGTGCCGCGGCTCAGAGTCCAGATTTGCCGTTTTCGCCCGTTTTGCCTCGTTTTAGCTTCCGGACTTCAATTTCCTGTCAATCATACAAAATTAAGGCATTAAAGGCTCATTTAGACAATTTCACTCTCCAAAATACTACAAAATAATGATAAATAAGCGTATAAAAATACGCCTAACAAATACCCCCAAACTTAAGCCTTTGCTTGTCCTCAAGCAAAAAGAATTAAATTCAATAAAAGAATGTCGTGAATCATCGTGCAACTCATAGTGTTCAACCTAATCAATACTATCCTGTAATTCTCTCTAAATAATACGAGTGTCATAATAGCGAGATGCACTCAGAATAATGATTCCGCAAAGTAATCAAGTTCAGTCCTAATCACTCGTTCATGAAGAAAATCCAGCTCAAAGATTAACAAAACGTGAGTCAAATCGACCGTCAATATGAAAGGCTAAAATAAACAAGCTAGTTCGTCCCGTTCCACAGTCTAGTGGCACAATTTTCACGAGTTTCATAACAAATAAACCTCGGACAGTATCCCCTTATATATATGCTCAAGAATTTGATTCTAGTTGACCACTAGGTTAGGATCTCGGGATGTTTCATCGGGATAATCCTAGGGTGGAACTTCCATTCTCATGTATTGGGAAACCGTTTGACGTAAAAGGCACTCATGGGGCACATGGATGCTTCTAGTTACTAAGTTCCCGTCTACAGCGGAGAAACAACTCGAATATATAATTTCTGCATGTCCGAATCAAGGTTGCCGTTTTATGCGAGAATAAACAGGGGGTCACGCGAATACCCCCGGTTACTAGGCTCCCTATCATTGGCACATGTGAAATCTCTAAATCACTAATCAGGGTCATCGTTTTACGCGAGAGTAAACAACGGGTCACGCGAATACCCCCGGTTACTAGACTTCCCCTCATAGAACAACATTATCTCGACTAATGGGAAAAACTGACCGACTCTAAACTCAATCTAGGTGCCAACACGACTAATGTAACTGGACGACTAACTAACTGAAAAATGTAACCAAACGTATCGACGGTGATTTTAAAACAAGCATGTATCCTCTCTTATCCGCCAAGACCTCTACAATCACGAAAAATTTTGGACCTAAATGAATACTAAGCAGAAACCGAAATTACTGACTACAACTCGACTAAAACTCGACCGTTTCTTCAGAGAGAAAAACAGTGTCGTAACATCAGTATCACACAAATAGAAGCACGAAAAATTCACGAATAAAGAAGAATTAAGACAAGCAAGGCTATCGAAAAAAATTAACGCAAAGTAATGAAAAGTGCGACGAAAAAATAATTAAATCAAATTAATTAAAAGTGCAACAAAATCTGTAAAGCAATGTATGTAGCGTCTAAAAGTAAATCCCCCCCCGACACTTAGGACGTTCATTGACCTCATTGGACAAATAATGATATGCGGATAAAAGTAAAGGTCAAGTACTCCCCTCCGGTCAGCTCGGGAGTGGTGCCGGCATCATCCGGTGACGAGGGTGGTGTGTGGTAATGGTCCGTCGGGATGCATGATATGGGCCGTCCATGCGGCAAGGTGCTCCCGATGATAAGCATCCCTCGCGGCCCGGACGCCTCGCCTCTCGTCGGGCCGCCGGCCGAACTGCTCTCGCATCTCGGCTCGACGGCAATAACGCTCTCCCGCTCCGTCATTTGCTCCTCTCGCATGGCGGCCCATCAAAATCTCCCTCTCTCTCCTCATCTCATCTCTCTCTCTCCTCGTCTCCTCTCTCATATCCTCTCTCTCTCCTCGTCTCCTCTCTCGGCTCCTCTCTCTCTTCTCGGATCCTCTCTCATCAAACAACTCCTGCAACCTCGCTGCAGCCGGGCGGCGGGCGCATCTCCATGTGTCAACAAAAGCGGCTCGGGGATCCCTCGTGGGCTTCCTCTGGCAATCCTCTCCCAGGCGTGCGCCGGCGCTCCTCCCAGGTCAAAGTGTGATATGATGCGGTGGTCGATCGGGGCACAGGGGGCAAGCATCGGCTCGTCGTCGACCACGTCGGCCCAGGCACAAGCGCAGATGAGAGAGGGGTGCTTCAACCCCGTCTTGGCCCCCTGGATACCTTTGGAAGATAGATCGGACCGAGGATGGGGTCCACATCAACACGGCCGGAAGTGATGGCATAAAGTGTGCAGGCGCGGGAGAGAAAGACAGACGGATACGGGAGGTGGGGTCAACGCGTGCGCAAATAAAATAAAGCCAGAGCACGCCGAGCCGAGGCGCGAGCTCTTGAAGTGGAAAGTGGAAGAACCACAGTGCTCATGCTCCCGATCGGAATCGGGTGCATGCAATGGTCTCGGCAGGGGCCTCCTTCGTGAGGCTGGTCATCACTCGGTCATAGGCCAACTCATCAACCACCGAAGCCCAAACTGACCTCCGAATAGCGTAGTGGAGAAATCAGCGTAACCCCTCGGACATCGATGCGAGTCCGAGACTCTAATGACGGCAACGTATGCCCCTGCCCGAATGTGCTTCAGCGGTGCGTTGGCGTAGAACTCTGCCTGTCGAGATAACCGGCGGCTCGGGAGGTGCAGCAAATCTGGCCCACCCCATCTCATCAATCATGGTAAGCAATTCTCCGTCCTGAGGAGCTGGAGTAAATCCCCTCTCCGGAATAAGCGGTCGTGGCCGGATCTTTTCATTGAAGATCTTGTGAATTTCAGGGTCCGAAAATTGGTGCCCCTCCGACTCGGCCCGACTACGAGAGGTCTCCCCTCGAGTGGGGGATGACTGGGTCCTAGCTCTCTTGCTCAGTTTCTTTGTTCTCGCCATAATCAGTCCTGAAAAGTACAACACGAGGGTTTATTTACGCAAACAATAATAACAATGATCTACACTTGGCTAAGGATGTCCAGCCAGAAATCCCGAATTTAACAAAATAGCGCATTCGTGAGAGAAGGATGAAATTGGACTTAAACGTTTAACCTGGACGTAAGGGTTGGGCTTGCTGTAAATTCAGAACGTATACGTTGCACGAGAATTCAAAAGATTGCTTTTCCAAAGAAAATTTTTCACTTAGGCAATTTATCAAACACCTTTAGGGCACGAGTTTACTTGAAGAATAAACATGGCTATAGCTCGATTCAACCCCCAAGAACAGAAACACAATTCATTCATCATCAACACAACACACTCAACTCATTCATATTCCAAACTAACCATGAAAATTCGATTAAAACTACTATTTTATTCCCTAAACCATCCTAGAAATTTTGAAGGAAAATAAACATGTTCAATCCATCCAAAGCATAAACAACTTCAAATTTAAATCCATAAACAAGTAGAGATTAAAGATTGGAACATACCTTGATTGGTTTTGTGAAGAGTGCAAGAAGAAATCGCAAGAAAAAATTGGAAGATTGTTTCGGCCGATTCGCGCGCTGGGGAGGGAAGGAGAAGGAAAGAAGGCGTACCTGGAAATGCCGGCCGAATGCGTGTTATATGCTACCTGGGCCTTTCAGATTCCGCATAGTGTGCCGCGGCACAGCTAAAGTGAGCCGCGGCACAGGGTACAGTCCCTTTTACCTGTTTTCTCGTGTTGTCGTGTGCCGCGGCACAGATTTCGTGTGCCGCGGCTCAGTGCTCAAGTGTGCCGCGGCTCATTTATGCCGTGCCGCGGCACAAGGTACAGTGGGTTTAGCTCATCTCCTTCGTTTTGTGTGTGCCGCGGCTCACAATACCTGTGCCGCGGCTCAGACTTCAGTTTCTCCCCTGGGACTTTCCTGCACAGAATTTTGAGAAGATCACGTTAAAAGCGAGAGGCAGAAGCAAATTGAAGCACAAAAATGATGAA
Organism: Orobanche coerulescens; assembly: GCA_033398695.1. Classification (NCBI taxonomy): domain Eukaryota; kingdom Viridiplantae; phylum Streptophyta; class Magnoliopsida; order Lamiales; family Orobanchaceae; genus Orobanche; species Orobanche coerulescens. The sequence goes on along the minus strand of JAWKAU010000557.1, from coordinate 8,574 downwards.
AAATAAGAATCACGACTGCAAGAAAAATAAAGAAACGCAAAAATCTACAACTACGAACTCGGGTTGCCTCCCGAGAAGCGCTAAGTTTATAGTCTTCAGCCGGACCTATTTGAAAATATTAGTTCGCTTTTCGCAAACTCCATTTGGTTTCCGCCCCGATCATCGAACCGTTCATATGGTTTTCAAAATTATGACCATCGGTCGTTAACGATTCGACTTTCGGTTCGGGCCTCAAATGTTGTTTGCGGAAAGGTTTCGATGTGAACAACTTCCCGAAACACCCGTTTTTCTCATGACTATATGTCCGCTGGGCTTCCGGCTTACTCTCCTCCTTCACGAACGCACTCAAGACTGCAGCAGATTTGTCCGCATGCTCGAGAAACGCTACTCGTTCTGCACCCTTCTTAAAAATTGAACCATCTGCCACCGAATCTGAATTTTTCAACCGACTATGTTTTCGGTGCTTTCCTCTTTCAACTGCATCTACACTTTCACCTTGTGACCTTTTATCAACACTTCCGGGACATGGGAAAGATTTGAATACTTGAAAAGTAACTTGCTCGTCTTGGACCCTCAGAGTTAACTCCCCTTTTTCCACGTCTATAAGGGTTCGGCCAGTCGCTAAAAATGGTCGTCCCAAGATGATTGGGATATCTTCATCTTCCTCCATGTCGAGTACGATGAAATCGGCCGGAAAGATGAACTTATCAACTTTGACTAATACATCCTCAATCACTCCCCTCGGATACTTAATCGATCGATCCGCCAATTGTAAGGAGACTGTTGTTGGCTTGGCTTCCCCAATATCCAGCTTTTTGAAAATCGACAGAGGCATGAGGTTGATACTAGCACCGAGATCGCACAGTGCCTTATTAAACGAAAGATTCCCCATGGTGCACGGTATGTTGAAGCTTCCCGGATCTTTCAATTTAGGTGGGAGCTTCTTTTGTAAAATTGCGCTGCATTCCTCCGTCAAGGCGACAGTTTCAAACTCCTCGAGTTTTCTTTTCTTCGACAATATCTCCTTCATGAATTTAGCGTAGCTCGGCATTTGTTCCAACGCGTCGGCGAACGGAATGTTAATGTGAAGCTTTTTAAATACGTCAAGGAACTTAGAAAATTGTTTGTCCGCCTTTCTCTGCTGTAGTCTCTGCGGAAACGGGACGGGGGGCACACATGTCTTCGGGTTATCCGGCAACGTTATTGAAGGTTTCAAATCTTGCGACTCCTCTGGCTCTAAATCATTCTTTTCCTCAATTTCCTTCTTCTTTTCACACCGCTTGGGCTGATCCAGCACCTCTTTCCCGCTTCTCAAGCTGATTGCGTTTAGACTCTCTCTAGGATTTGTCTCTGTTGTACTCGGCAATGCTCCCTCCGGGCGAGCTGTCAACACATTAGCAATTTGGCCCAGCTGGACCTCCAAGTTTCGAATGGAAGCGGAATGATTTTGCAATGTCGCTTCAGTACGGGTCATAAATTGACTCGTATTCGCCGCCAATTTTGCAAGTGCTTCCTCGAGAGAAACTTTGGGAGCGGGAGGGGGCTGCTGTTGATTCTGAGCGAACGGGGGCTGGTTTGAGTTCTGTCCGTTTCTCCACGAAAAGTTGGGATGATTGCGCCACCCCGGATTATAAGTGTTGGAGTACGGGTTATTCTGCCGATTTCCATTTCCCACGAATTGAGCCTGCTCCATCTGATGTTGCTCGAACGGGTTTCCAACTTGACACTCCGCGCTCGGGTGTGATCCGTTACACCAATTGCATGTCTCTATGGTAACGGGGGAAGGTGCGTGCGAAAATGCTTGGAGCTGTTGGGTCAAAGCGGCGACTTGAGCTGACAAGGTGGAAATCGGATCATTACTTGAAACTTCCATAACTCTCTTCGGTGTCAATCTTTCCGATGGCCATTGATATGCATTTGCGGCCATAGCTTCCAAAAGCGAGTGTGCCTCGGCCATAGTCTTTCCCATCAAGGCCCCACCAGCGGCCGCATCCACGAGAGTGCGTGTAGAAGCACTCAAACCAGTATAGAACGTCTGAATCTGAAGCCAATCAGGAAGGCCGTGATGAGGGCATCTTCGTAACAAATCTTTATATCGCTCCCACGCCTCGTGGAGCGATTCCATATCGTACTGACCAAAGGTGGTTATTTCGTTTCTCAACCTCGCCGTCTTAGCAGGTGGGAAGAATTTGGCAAGGAAGGCTTGCGCTAACTCTCCCCATGTTGTAATCGACCCCGGCGGTAAGGAATTTAACCAAAATTTCGCTTTATCCCTCAAAGAGAAAGGGAAAAGCCTCAATCGGATGGCATCGTCGGTGACACCATTAGTCTTGAACGTGTCGCATATCTCAAGGAAAGAAGCAATATGGGCATTCGGGTCGTCATTCGGCAGTCCACAGAATTGGCTCGCCTGCACCATCTGAATAATAGCGGGCTTGATCTCAAAATTATTGGCTTGGATAGTGGGACGCCGAATTCCCGAAAAATTAGCATTGATCTGCGGCATGGCATAATCTCGAAGAGCTAGTTCCGGTTGAACTTGCCGCACATGGTTATCTCCTCCTTGGACTTCGATATTCTCGGCCATGTTGACCGTCGTCTGCAACTCTCTTTTCTCCTTCTTGTTCCTTATTAGAGTGCGCTCGAGCTCGGTATCCAAAGGTAGTAGGCCTTCGTTACCGAGTTTTCTCATGCACTACACGAAAGGTCCTGAAAGGAAAAACAAATAAACGAAATTAAATACACAAAAATAAAAATAAAACGTTCAAATTAAGACTAGAAATACTTAAATCGATATTAGAAAATTTCAGTCCCCGGCAACGGCGCCAAAAACTTGTTGCGATATTTCTTACACGCAAGTGCACGTCATCGTTTACAAGTAATAAAGTGATAAGTAGAGTATCGTTCCCACTGAATCTCTAATCTCTAACTACCGATTTTTGTGTATTCCAATTTTATTTGAACAATCGAAGTTGGGTTTTTGCAATTAATAACTAAAAGAATTACTAAGCGACTAAACAGTAGAAAACGATAGCTTGAATAAAAGAAATCAATTGATGAATAAGTCTAGGATTCTGAATCCACCTCGGTTTATCCGAATTTACTCTCGATTATCCTTAATAAATAATTTTCCCAATTTATTGAAGGCGGAGATTGCTAATATATTCTACCGCCTCTCCCGAGGTCAATAGATTTATCTAAAGGCGAATAACGCACTCTATCCCTAGGTGAATTAATTCGTCAATAGGCGAAAAGCATAAAATCTCCCAAAGGCCACGTAGTTCCTATGAGTATATTCCTATCTCACAGAATAAAACGGTCCTCACCAATAGTTCCTCACCAATTCTCCTCTCCCGATTCGAATTGAATGATTAAATCAATACAACTATTGGCCAGATAATTGCAAGCATTAAACACAATTGGGAAAACTCAACAAAAAGGTAATTAATTGGATAATCTCAAGCAATTCGTCAAAACTTAGGTTTCATCAAAACCCTAGATTAGGGCTTTAGCCTGACATACTAATAATTGAAAATACAGAATAAATAAATGAAAGCATAAAAATCAAACGCAGATGAAGCTCGGATTCCTCCGTTCTTCAGCTTCCGCCCTCTGCCTTTGAAGTCTTCTGCTTCCCTCTTCTTCTGCCGTCTCCAAGCTTAAGCTCCAAAAGATAAAAGATCCAAAGATAATTAATTAGGGTCTTAAACCCTATTTATAGCTCAGCATATCCTCCAAATCGCGTCCGTATCCGTAGGTCGAAAACTGGCTTCGAAACGGCCCTAATCCGCGCGGACAACCAAAAACCGCCAAGTGTGCCGCGGCGCACTAAACCTGTGCCGCGGCACAGGGCCTTCAGCTGGATGCCTGGGCGTCCTTAATTTCTTCTGTGCCGCGGCTCACCTGGGCTGTGCCGCGGCACAGAGTACAGTTTACTCTGCCTTTGGCTGGGTGTCTTCCTGTGCCGCGGCCCTGCTTCCTTGTGCCGCGGCTCATAGTCCAGATTTGCCGTTTTCGCCCGTTTTGCCTCGTTTTAGCTTCCGGACTTCAATTTCCTGACAAATATACAAAATTAAGGCATTAAAGGCTCATTTTATCAAATTCACTCTCCAAAATAATACAAAATAATGACAAATAAGCGTATAAAAATACGCCTAACAGAGACCTTGCTGAAGAAGTATATGTTGAACAACCACCAGGGTTTGTCAATCGAGAAGGCGAAGACCTAGTATACAGGCTAAGGAAAGCACTGTATTGACTTAAGCAAGCCCCTAGAGCATGGTATGAGACTCTGTCCCAGTATCTGACCGATAATGGATTCGAGAAAGGTGCTGTGGACAATACCTTGTTCAAAATACAGGAAGGTGATGACCTCCTGATGGTTCAAATGTATGTAGATGATATAATATTTGGTTCAACTAACCTTGCTTTATGTCAAAGGTTCTCTCATATCATGCAAAGTAAATTTGAAATGAGTATGATGGGAGAACTTATTTATTTCCTCGGTTTGCAGGTAAAGCGCGATTACCTAAAGTGATTTTTATCAACCAGGAAAAATACAGCAAGGAGCTTCTCAACAAGTTTGGAATGAATACTTCCAAATCATCATCAACCCCGATGAGCACTTCCGTGCAAATTAGTGTTGATGAAGCTGGAAAGCCGGTTGATCAATCACTCTACAAGAAGCTTATTGGCTCACTCCGGTACCTAACGGCTAGCAGGCCCGATATCCGATTTGCTGTGGGGGTGTGTGCGCGTTATCAAGTATCACCTAGAGAATCACACTTCATGACTAAACAAATCCTGAAATACGTCAAAGGAACAGTCGATGTAGGACTGTGGTATCCTAAAGAAGGCGGATTCGATTTAGTTGGCTATAGCGAGTCGGATCTCGGAGGTTGCAAGCTAGATAGGAAGAGTACAAGCGGTACTTGTCACTTTCTTGGACCTAGACTTGTGTCTTGGTTTAGCAAGAAACAATTTGCAAACTCGCTTTCCACGGCTGAATCAGAATACTATACTGTTGGTAGTTGCTGTATGCAGATCCTTTGGATGCAACAACAGCTGTCAGATTATGGAATTAAAGCTAAAGAAATGCTGATTATGTGCGATAGCACCAGTGCAATTGCTATCACTCACAACCCTGTATTGCACTCTTGCACCAAGCATATCAACATGAAGCATCACTTCATTAGGAATCATGTTGAGAACAAGGATGTCCGGCTCGAAAAGGTCCATACAGATATCCAGTTAGCCGACATCTTCACCAAGCCTCTCGACACAGCAAGATTCTGCATGCTTCGACATGAATTGGGATTGCTGCAGCCTGACTCCCTGTAAGTTTTTAATGCTTTTACTCAGTAATTGAGGAGGAATGCTGTAAGACCCAAGAATACAGTATCCACTGTTAGTTATCTGTACACTCAGTCTATCATAACAGCACTGTAGGAACCAAGCGATATGAATTATCCTACAGCTGACGTGTGCAATAATTAAGGGGGAATACAGTACAACCCTAGAATACAGCACTAATCTGAAAGTTGCTGTATCGAATTGAAACCCTTATGTACCTTTTAATGGGGAACGCTGTATTTTCGCGGATACAGCACATACTATGGGAAATCAATTATCATGTTATTTATTTTAAACAATCTTTTATGTCCACGTGCCATGTTATTATTACAAGTCGCTTGCATTAAATGCTTTACACGACATCTGGACATTGGTATCTTCAAAGCCGAGATGTTTCAATTTTTTTATTAATTTCAAACCGCCGTTTCGGGCAATAAGGGTAATTTATTAAGTCAGAAGTGGGACCCTCTCCTATTTTAAATTAGATGGATAAGTTGTACCGGTTACACTTAGTCCATCGTGATCGTTCATTTCAAACAACGGTTCCCATCCCTTAAATCTGACCGTTCATTCTCTGAAAACCCTTCTTCGCCGCCAACTATAAAAGGACTGTAAATGCCATTTGAGACTCTTTACGCTTTCTGCATACTGTAAGAGTTCTCGAGCATACAGCCTACAAACCTTTTTGTGTTTACTGCATTCTCTTTGAAATCTCTTTAACTTTTCTTCGAGAATCATCAATGGCATCTTCTCATACCTCTTCCATATCTCTCAAGAAAATATCCAACATCATCAACGGACGAATTTTCTCCAGATCTGTCGTACTTGAACGTGTTCATGACGAAGTGGATGACGTCGAATCGATGGAATACGTCATCACTAGGATTCGTCAACAAGGCCTCTATCGCCTTGGCAGCCACACTGCTGAATGATTTGATGATCATCTGGTTGAGGAATTCTACCTCAATGCTGTTGTTCGATTCCTTTCACTAGACCAGGGAGGACATGTTGCTGACATTACAGCCATCGTTCGCGGAGTCGAGAACCGCATTGACTAAGAACTACTCCAGAATATCTACAGGCTTCCTGCTGATGGCCTGACCATGGAAGATCTTGAGACCTTTGGGTCCCAGGAACTGTTAACCGCTTACTATGGCTTGTTCACCGGTTCAGCCTCGGTTGAAATGGTTCACACCTCTTGCCATAAGAAAAACTTTTGTTTACCTTTTGCCTATTTACACGATTTCTGTTGCCGTATTATTGAAAACGGAACAGGTGCTTTTGAGATGTGCTCCAATCTTAGGTTCAGGATGATGGTTGCAATTATGACCTGTGAGAAGGTCAACTGGTGTCAAATCATCCGCAAACGGTTGCAGGAAGAAGTTTCTAAGCCTGCCTCATAGAAGAAATCCTTTGGTCTGCTTTTGAATTATAGCTTGACGAAATGCGGTGTTCCGCAAGATGATAAAGCAAAGAAGATCATTTCTCGCATCTATATGGGAAGTATCAGACCCACCGTTTTCAAGAAAGGACCCCTTATTGCAAACAGGCCTTATGTTCGCAAATTGCCCCTTTCTGCCGACCCAAGGGACGTATCTTCGAAGTCTCTGAGTGAGGAGACTTCAAGGAAGAGAAAAAGATCTCACAGCAAAACTCCAGTTGCTATTGAGAAGCCGAAAAGGAAGCTAAGGAGGCTTTCAAAAGTTAAGGCTATAGAAACCCCCAAGGATGCTCCTTCCGTGGCCCAACCCACTGAACAACTCCTCCAGGGCACAACCCCTGTGGAAGAGATGCCTATTATTGTCGATACAGTAGATCCCGAGCCTTTGGCGGCTATGACGGATGCTGAGACATCTGCCAACATACAAGACTCTGGCGAGTCAACTGCCAATTTGGAGCCAAAAGCTACTTCTCCTATATGGGATTCCACACCCGTTAAGGATCCATCTCCCATCAAAGTACCAACCCCTGTAAGGGATCCCTCTCCGATATAGGATTCCACACCTGTAGAGGAACCAATGCCTACATCGAACTCAGGCGTTGTATGCAGCCCCTCCCCGGACACAATCATTAACAAAACCCTACTTTCAGTGCAAATTGAACAGGCTTACGAACCGTTTGTCCAATGGAAGAGTTACAGACTTGCTCCGTACGACAACCTGTACAACTGAAGCGAATGGAGCAACAAAGAAAGATTTGTTTTGGTAGTGACGGACGCTCAAGATGTTGTTGTCCTGATCCAATGGGACAACCTATGCATTAAAGAGCTTATTGAGAGCCATCTTTTTGAAAAAGCCGAAGCACGAAAGAAAAAAAAAAAAAGCTAAGTCCGTGGAATCTCCCGAAAGTCCAAAATCAGATCCCGACTTGGATGATGATGACAACGCCCTACAGGCTAGTCTAAGAAAGAGTCGCGATGAATCTGAATTTCAGATGGGTGCAGGAACTTCCAGTCAACACCAATCTCCTCCCCATCAACCAGACACTGTTCCCGACAACGAGGATTCAGTCCCTCATGTCGCTGAGGAACAATCTGTTTCGCAACAGGCACCCGAGCCTGTCGCCGCCCAAGCAGAAGAAGAATCCAGCGCCATCCCAAACGAGGAATAAGTCCCTCTGCCGAAGCAGGCGGAAGCTGAGAGACATCAGGAGGAATGAGTCCCTCATGTATCCATGTCTTCAGAAACCACTTCAGCACAGGAGGATGCAGCACCCCCTGTCGCCGAGCCCGAATCTGATACTCCCGCACCCTCAACCGCCTTGGAATCCGACGATGGTATAATACCTGAGGATGTCTAACTTAATTCACGTCCCAATGCGAATTTGAGATGTTTGAACGGAGTTGAGGATTTTGCCCAGCCAGACTCTCCCAGGACTGCCACAAGGAAAGAGCGATTACATGCTCTTGGCCTCAGCTATTTTCATCAGGATGTCAGCCATGTATTACGTGGAAAAAGCTTTTGATTGGTGCACACATCTGCCATTGAAGATGATAGGTCTAAGGCACGAAGTCTCCCAGTGGTAGATACCTTCTTTGTCTTCTCACACGTCTTCAAGCGGGCCCTTAGCGATTGCAAGAAAAAGCAGGAGAGATCTGAGAGAAGAACAATCAAAGCTACGCGTGTCAGAGGCGAGATAGCATCTGCTATGATTGAAACCGGTTCCCAGTTCGAGCCCACAACAAGAAAATTCAAGATATGTCGCAGTGCTCTCCTCCTGGTT
>JAWKAU010000556.1:0-58000 GCA_033398695.1 Orobanche coerulescens | reverse complement strand
TGCAACGTCAACCATTAACCCATCCTGGATCACCTCAAATATGCTATGACAAAACATTGAAACAAATCAACACAGTGAAAGTCTTCCCAAGAGGTTTCATTTGAACAAGTAAACTAAAACCACGAAAGGCAGAAACGAAATAGATAAAGATTGATAAAGTGTTTTACAATTCTCGGGAATTTTAGAAAACAGAAAAGCTTTCTTTTGAAACATTAGGGTCTCAGCCCGTATCTCGTTCCGCATTACAAGAAGTTTAAAAAGTATGAAACTCTTTTTCAGACCCCAAGTCCTGAGTTATAAAACTATTTCAAAAATCTATTGGGTCTCGGCCCAAAAATCATTTACGGCAAAACATCCGTAAAACATTCATTTTGAAAAGTATCATTTTCAAATGCTCAAAAATAGTTCATATATCACAAAACGAATTAACATGACTACATGTTCTTCTCAACAATCCACAGCAATTCTCCCAAATGCATAACTCTGTTCCGAAATCTAACCGACATATTGATTTCCTAAACCATAACTTCTCAAGATCATCAATCCTGTCCCAACTCTATCACCTTATACTGTAACGCATAATATTTGCTGAATCTCAAAGCATATCAACTTAGAACGGCAATAAATCTCAATATAATTTAAGAATCCAAATACTTACAGATCGTGAAGCCGACGATTCCCCGTGATACTGGCATATCTCTCAACTCTAGAAATTACTCGACACAGATATTTTCAAAACACACATTTTGCAAACTCAGCTCAACTCGAGAACACAACACGGCTCTTTCCGAAGAAACACGTTGACACCATTTGGAAAAGTTTACAACAACCCCAGTATGATACTGGTGAATCACATAATGCACAAGCCTGAGTGAACAACAAAAACTCAGAGCTCAAACACTTGTCAACCGACAACTCGAATGACACGACAAAAGCACGACCCAACTCGACCCGACTGCCTAGGTTTTCACAACCTAAGCTCCGATACCATATTCTATAACACCCCCAGATCCGACCAGAAATATTACAGCGCCGTGGGCCCCGAGATGGAACCCATAAGGCTGAAGGAAATTTTTGCAATCATTTACAAATGTCCAAGAGGCTAACGACGGTATTATCTATTTAAAACATTCGAAGACTTTATAAAACTCGTTTATCAAAACCGTCGTAAAATCTCATTTGAAACCACAAGGCCCGAAATGCTAAAACTCAACAGTTTAAAAACATACGTTAAGCTATAAACACACGGCTGCGAATAGATTTAGAAAATGATTGCCAAAGTAACCTAAGTTACCAAATACCAAAAGGCCATTTAAAAATACTCACGCATTGTAATACCCGAGATTTCTGTTATGTATTTGGAACTTGTGATATTGTAATAATTGTACTTTTGTATGAGTACTATTCTCCATATTCCATAATCCGATGCCATCGAGCATATAATTTCGTGTATGTGATTTATATGGTTGAAATTCTGTGCATGTAGCGCACGCTACAGGCTACGGGTAGCGTACGCTAACATGGTTTCATAGCGTACGCTACCGAGTGTAATTAGCGCACGCTACGCGTGGTCAAATTGATTGAGACGCGCGGTAGGTGAGATCTGGCCGGGGGACCCTTGTCGGATCCTGTCGAATGTATCTGGACGGCTTTCGGGAAAAGCCGAGTCAACGCCTTAGCGCACGCTAGAGGTCTATGCGTAGCGCACGCTAAGTGCCGAGTATAGATCAGGAGCCGTTAGCGCACGCTACGGACAGTGTATAGCGCGCGCTAATAGCTATTTATTATAAATAGACAAAGATCCTATTCATGAATTCAGTCCTTTCTTCCCCCATAACCCGAACTCTTGCACTTGAAACATAACTCCATTCGTCTTAAACACTCCATATCAACCTCATAGTTCGAGATTGAAGATCTTATATCATTGGAGATTGGTGTTCAAGCCTTGGGTGTTGGATTGCTTCATTTTCATCCGTGTTCTTCACTACTTTGAGGTAGGTGATTCTTCACCAATGATTAGTAATGTTCATGAGGAAGTTTGAATCATGTTTGGATAGCTAGTATCTCGTTTTTATCGATCATCACATGTTAGAAGGATACTTTTGACGTATCTGTACTAGATGTCGAATGAACCTTTGAACCATCTTATTATAAGGACTCCTAAGCATGTTTAAATCGATTTATGATCAAGTGATCGGATATTACCCAGTTGATACGTTGTATACGTTGGAATCATGTATTTTGGAACGTAAGACGATGGAACTTAGATTATTTCTTGAAGATCGTAGAGGAATTGTGATATCAAGATAACTATCCGTATATTGGTGTTTCTTAATCATAAATCTTCCGAAACCTTATTAGCATGATATGCCCGAGGATAACTTGTAATATCACCATAGGGTTCATGAGTTCTTCATCATTCAACTCGTTTTCGGTTCATAGTATTCGCCATGCAAGATTAGCGCACGCTAACATGTGTGAGTTAACGTGCGCTATCGAGGTTCGGTTTTCGCACGAACGTACGTAGCGCACGTTATGAGGCGGCCGAGCTGCATCGCCAGTTTGTGGCTAGCGCACGCTAGTCTTATACGATAGCGTACGCTAACAGTTCAGCTTAGCGCACGTTACGTATAATACGTAGCGCGCGCTAAGCAATCCAGGCAGCTTGTTTAGTTGAGCTTTTCGGCCGTAGGTCGAATTGTTAGGCCATTGTTCGACTCGAGATGATTTGTATATCGTTCCTTTTGTTAATGTTAGAGCTTTTTACTTTGATCTATTGAGGCGGCCTTCGAGTGCGTCGAGAGCATTGAAGTATATCATTCTTGCCATCTTCGAGGCAAGTATCGTGATATGTTAATATCGGTATTTTTGGAGTATACGTATGATTATGCATGTTGTTGAACATGATATTTACTTCGTTGATTTGTCATGATATTCGTTGTATATTGTTTATATGTTCATGTTGATGAACATAATGGTTTGGCATATGTGTATGCATGAGTTGTATTTGTATACGTTGTACGATCTATGCTGAGGGCCCGGATCGGATGTCCACCTCGTGTTGGTCCGACGGATCATCTTGGGATCTAGCCGAGGGCGCCTGGATCATTGGACGGGTTATTTCCACCTCGTGTTGGTCCGACGGGATCATCTTGGGATCTATCTTTGAGCGCTGGATCATTGGAATACCCATGCTGTGTAATGGAATCTTGTAGATTCGCATTGTCGGGTTCCGGTAGCGGAAGCCCGTGTGATATGTCTTGTTGTGTTTTGTTGATGCATATTCGAATTGTTTAAATAGGATACTTGTACTAGCATTGTTTTGCTAACCCCTTCGGGGGTGGACATTTGTTTTGATGTTCGGGTAGCTAAGGAGCAGGGAAAGCGACCACGATGCAGACGTGACGCACGAAGGGGTTCGGTGATGTTTATTGTTATTGGAGATTTGTTGTCTTGGTTTGATTTACGTACTCGAGTACGTGTGTCCTTTGATATTAATTCGATATGGTTGTATTAATTGCCCGTTGAACCGGTTATGCGTTTTCATAAACTCGAATTTTCGCAGATTGACGTCTTATTTTCACTTTCCTTTTTAATTAGCCTTGTAAATCCTTATTTAAAGGGTTTACGGTACATAATTATTCGAATATCTCGGGGTGTTACGAGAATATGGTATCGGAGCTAAGATTTATGGATATCTTGGCAATCGGGTTTTATTTGGGTGCATTTTACGTTATTTGATTTACGGGTTGTTTGTAACATCACCGTTTCACCAAGTCGTCATGTGGACCGTGGTTGTAAGTCTCTTAATCTCTTATACTACCGTTTTACTTAATTCTGTTTTGTGAGTATTGACGGACTTTATTTCAAAAATTTTGTTCTGTATATTGAGAAATTTCGTTTACAGTATGTTGAGAGGAGGTCGTGGACGCGGACGCGGTCGTGGACGCGGACGTGGTAATATGAGACATGAGGATTCCGCAACTACCCCAGAACTATCGGCTAGTCGAACCGATTCCCATTCTGGAGGGCAGCAAGGATCAGCGAATGATGACGCAAATCCGAACATGCCGGGAGTGCTTCAACAGGTGGTGGCGCAGATAAACCAGTTCGCCCAGGTCGTTGATCGCATGCAGACAGCGATGGGACAGCAGCACCATGAGGATAACCGGGGAGACAGATGGCTTGCTGAGGTGGTTAAATTGCACCCGCCAAAATTTGACGGATCTGCTGAGGCACTTACTTGGGATCACTGGCTCAAGGAGTTGGAAAAGATATTCGCGGGTCTTAACTGTCCCGAGGACCGGAAGGTTCCCATTGCCCAGTATTTTCTGACTGGGGAGGCCTTTGACTGGTGGGAGGCTATTCGACCCGAGAACCATAATGCGGATTGGACGGAATTCAAACAAATGATGGAAGCACAGTATTGTCCTCGTCCGGTTAGAGAGGCGAAGATCCGAGAGTTTTTCTCACCACAGAGTTCGGAGGCATCTGTGACAGATGTAATTAAAACCTTTAATCATCAGCTGACTTGTGTGCGACACTTGGTCAGAACGGAGGCAGAAAAGATTTTTCATTTTGATATGCGGATGAAGACGGAGATTCAGCAGTACATGTCCGGATTCGAGTGTACTACGTTGCGACAGTACCAAGACAAAGCGCTGGCCTACGACATGAAAGAGGCGGCGGTGGAGAAATCAGTAGAGGCAAAGAAGCAGAAGGTGACCGGCAGCTTTGCAGAAAACAAGAGTGGTGGGGCCCGTAAGGGCCAGTCTTCCTTTTATTCGGCTAGGAAACCTCCACATCCTTCTAAAGGCGGAAAGAAGTTCCGGACAGCATCAGATTTGACGCATCAAGGAAATGCTACAATTGTGGTCGAGCAGGGCATATTCGAAGAGATTGCCCCGCATCTTCTCGTGACTTGTTACGATTGTGGGCAAGAAGGGCACCGTGCGGCTTCGTGGAGCCGCTACTAGATCTGTTGGCACCCGCACTCCGGCCACCGGTTCCTAAGGAGATAAGTGTGAACCAGACACAGCAGTGGATTTCAGCAGACCGGGAAGAGAGAGACATCCATCTTTGGGTCCGTTCCTCCGCGCTGTACGAAATGAGGAGATCTCGACGACTGTAACACCGCTGTTGCATCAGTACGATTGATCCTTTTGCAACCGATTAGTGTCTTGTTCGATTCGGGAGCTACGCATTCTTTTATATCTTTGAACTGTGTTAATCGTTTGAACATCTCGTGCTTGTATAATTGTGAACCTTATGTTGTGGGATTACCGAGGCGGAGAGAAAATTGTGGGAACACTAGAAGCTAGGGATTTCCCAAGTATCTATAGAAGGGAGAGATTGGCCATCGAATCTTATTGTAGTTGACATATGCGGTGACGATTTAATTCTCGGAGATGATTGGCTCAACCGTTATGGAGCCGTGTTGAATTACCGAGAGAGAGTCATTTCCATCATTGCGATGACGGATCGAACACTTATTCCGAGGATGGAGACCGAAGCTCGGGAAATTGATCAAGGCAATGAAAGCCGTGAAATTATCAAGCGGGGATGTCACGGACTTTGGTGCTATGCCATGAGGAAAGAGGAAGGAATAGAGCTCTCGTCTATTTCGATTGTGAATGAGTTCTCGAGATGTATTTCTGACGAGCTACCGGGTTACCCCGCAAAGAGAAGTGGAATTCACCATCGAATTAGAGCACGGAGCAACCCCTATTTCAGGGCACCATACCGCATGGCGCCAACCGAGATGTATGAACTCAAGAAGCAACTGGAGGAATTGTTACGAAGGGCTATATTCAACCGAGCGTTTCCCCTTGGGAGCGCCGTTCTCTTTGTCCTAAGAAAGACGGATCCCTCCGATCGTGTATTGATTACGGGGAGCTTAACAAGATGACGATCAAGAATAAGTATCCTATACCTCGGATCGACGACTTGTTTGATCAACGCAAGGCGAGGTATTCTCGAAGATTGACTTGCGATCGTGGATACCACCAATTGAGAATTAAGGAATCGGATATACCGAAATCGCTTTGAGATCCGTGCAGGCATTATGAATTTGTGGTGATGCCATTCGGACTTACCAATGCTCTGCGGTATTCATGCAATTGATGAATCGGATATTCTTGGAATACTTGGATAAATTTGTGGTCGTTTTCATTGACGACATTTTGATATATTCGAGGACGCAGAGGATCATGCGATCATTTACGTGTGGTTTTGAGCATCTTGAGAAAGGAACACTATATGCAAAATTTGCTAAATGCGAGTTCGCTTAAGGAAGTAACCTTCCTTGGGCATGTGATATCCGCCGATGGAGTTCGGGTGGACTCAAGAAAGTCGGAGCAATCTTGGAATGGGAAGCTCCTAAGAACATGAAGGAAGTCCGAAGCTTCTTAGGACTAGCGAGGATATTATCGCCGCTTTGTAGAGGATTTTCCAAAATTGCTCGTCCGCTCACTCACCAAGGTAAAACTCAAAAGTTCACGTGGAATGAGAAATGCCAGTGGTTTTGTGAACTTAAAGAGAGGCCGACGACAAGACACCTATATTAGCGCCGGAAAGGAACCGATGGATTCATGGTATACTGACGCTTCAAATCGGGTTTGGGTTGTGTGTTGATGCGAAGGATAAGGTGATTGCTTATGCTTCTCGGCTTGAAACCGTCTGAAGTTAATTATCCGACTCATGATCCGGAGCTAGCAGTGTGGTTTTTGCTTTGAAAATTTGGCGACATTATCTCGACGGCACTCATTGTCGATCTTTACGGATCATAAGAGCCTCAAATACATTTTCAATAAGGAATTAAACATGAGGCGAGAAGGTGGCTGGAATTGATCAAGGATTACGACATAGAGATTCTCTATCATACGGGGAAAGCAAATGTAGTAGCCGATTCATTGAGCAGTAAACCTGTTTCTCTTCGAGTGTTGGAAGAACTTACATCCCAAACCAGTATTCAACGGAACCGATCCGCGAAGGGATTGAAGTATGGGCACCAGAATCCAGGGCGACTTTATGTGATGGAACCGACTTCATCACTAGTCGAGAAGATCAAGTCCAAGCGGTTAGGCGATTCCCGATCCTTCGATTATGTGATGAAGTAAAGAAAGGAAAAGCCCGGGATTCGTGATACGGGATGATGGAGTTCGAGATTTCAAAGTCGACTTTGCGTTCCCGATAATGATGATTTGAGACGAACTATTCGAAAGAAGCTCACAAAGACGCCCTATTCTATTCACCGGGCGTGATAAGATGTATAAGGATCTTAAACAAAACTTCCGGTGGGGAATATGAAGAAGGACGAGCGATACGTTTGAAGTGTTTGACTTGTCACAGGTTAAGATTGAACATCAGCGACCTGCCGGGATGTTAAAGCCGCTTCCGATCCCTGAATGGAAGTGGGAGGACATTTCGATGGATTTCATCACAAGTATGCCAAGGACTAGAGCAGGAATGAACATGATTTGGGTCGTAGTTGATCGACTAACCAAGTCGGCTCATTTCCTAGGAATCAAGGATACATGGGGACCCGAGAGATTGGCACGAGTGTTTGTTGCGGAGATAGTCAGATTGCATGGGACGCCGAAGACCATTGTTTCGGATCGAGATGGTCGTTTCGTGTCGCACTTCTGGAAAGCAGTTCACAAGGCTTTGGGGATCGAGCTCAACTTTAGCATGACTTATCATCCCCAAACAGACGGTCAGTCCGAAAGGACTATTCAAACTGTAGAAGACATGCTTAGAGCTTATGCGTTGGATTGGTCAACCGATTGGGAAGTTCACTTGCCCTTGATCGAATTCACTTACAATAACAGTTGGCACGCTTCTATCAAGATGGCACCATTTGAAGCTTTGTACGGGAGGAGATGCCGATCGCCTCTGTGTTGGGATGATTCTTCGGATCTGATCGGGACGGAACCGGAATTGATTATTCAGACTCAAGAGAAAATAGCTTTGATTCGAGAGAGACTATTGACTGCCCAGAGTCGACAGAAGTCTTATGCCGATGTACGTCGTCGTCCTCTAGAGTTCGACGTTGGGGATCATGTGCTATTGAAGGTGTCTCCTACACGAGGGATTTTCCATTTTGGGAGGAGAGGCAAGCTTAGTCCGAGATATATCGGACCATTTGAGATCCTAGATAGAGTTGGGGATTTAGCGTACAGGTTGGCCTTACCGCCATCGCTGAGTCATGTTCACAATGTGTTTCACGTATCCCAACTGCGGAAGTATGTACCGGACCCCAGTCACGTCATTGATTTCGACGAGATCGAGATAGCTAATGATGGCACCTTCGAAGAGAGACCTATCAAGATACTTGAGAGCCGGATCAAACAATTGAGGAATAAACCAATACATTTGGTTAAAGTACAATGGTCGCGACATGGAGTCGAAGAGGCCACTTGGGAAATGGAGGACGGTATGAAGGCTAAATATCCGGAGTTGTTTCCATCCTAAGTTTCGGGACGAAACTTCTTCTTAGGGAGGAAGGATGTAATACCCGAGATTTCTGTTATGTATTTGGAACTTGTGATATTGTAATAATTGTACTTTTGTATGAGTACTATTCTCCATATTCCATAATCCGATGCCATCGAGCATATAATTTCGTGTATGTGATTTATATGGTTGAAATGCATGCATGTAGCGCACGCTACAAAGTTAGGTAGCGCACGCTAACATGGTTTCATAGCGTACGCTACCGAGTGTAATTAGCGCACGCCACGCGTGGTCAAATTGATTGAGACGCGCGGTAGGTGAGATCGGCCGGGGACCCTTGTCGGATCTGTCGAATGTATCTGGACGGCCGGGAAAAGCCGAGTCAACGCCTTAGCGCACGCTAGAGGTCTATGCGTAGCGCACGCTAAGTGCCGAGTACAGTATAGACTGTGAGCCGTTAGCGCACGCTACGGACAGTGTATAGCGCGCGCTAATAGCTATTTATTATAAATAGGACAGCATCCTATTCGTGAATTCAGTCCTTTCTTCCCCCATAACCCGAACTCTTGCACTTGAAACATAACTCCATTCGTCTTAAACACTCCATATCAACCTCCTAGTTCGAGATTGAAGATCTTATATCATTGGAGATTGGTGTTCAAGCCTTGGGTGTTGGATTGCTTCATTTTCATCCGTGTTCTTCACTACTTTGAGGTAGGTGATTCTTCACCAATGATTAGTAATGTTCATGAGGAAGTTTGAATCATGTTTGGATAGCTAGTATCTCGTTTTTATCGATCATCACATGTTAGAAGGATACTTTTGACGTATCTGTACTAGATGTCGAATGAACCTTTGAACCATCTTATTATAAGGACTCCTAAGCATGTTTAAATCGATTTATGATCAAGTGATCGGATATTACCCAGTTGATACGTTGTATACGTTGGAATCATGTATTTTGGAACGTAAGACGATGGAACTTAGATTATTTCTTGAAGATCGTAGAGGAATTGTGATATCAAGATAACTATCCGTATATTGGTGTTTCTTAATCATAAATCTTCCAGAAACCTTATTAGCATGATATGCCCGAGGATAACTTGTAATATCACCATAGGGTTCATGAGTTCTTCATCATTCAACTCGATTTTGGTTCATAGTATTCGCCATGCAAGATTAGCGCACGCTAACATGTGTGAGTTAACGTGCGCTATCGAGGTTCGGTTTCGCCGCGAGCGTCGTAGCGTGCGTTATGAGGCGGCCGAGCTGGCGCGATTTGTGGCTAGCGCATGCTAGTCTTATACGATAGCGTCGCTAACGATTCGACTTAGCGCACGTTACGTATAATACGTAGCGCGCGCTAACCAATCCAGCTGACTTGTTTAGTTGAGCTTTTCGGCCGTAGGTCGAATTGTTAGGCCATTGTTCGACTCGAGATGATTTGTATATCGTTCCTTTTGTTAAGGTTCGAGCTTGTTACGTTGATCGGAGGCGGCCTTCGAGTGCGTCGAGAGCATTGAAGTATATCATTCTTGCCATCTTCGAGGCAAGTATCGTGATATGTTAATATCGGTATTTTTGGAGTATACGTATGATTATGCATGTTGTTGAACATGATATTTACTTCGTTGATTTGTCATGATATTCGTTGTATATTGTTTATATGTTCATGTTGATGAACATAATGGTTTGGCATATGTGTATGCATGAGTTGTATTTGTATACGTTGTACGATCTATGCTGAGGGCGCTGGATCGGATGTCCACCTCGTGTTGGTCCGACGGGATCATCTTGGGATCTAGGCTGAGGGCGCTGGATCATTGGACGGGTTATTTCCACCTCGTGTTGGTCCGACGGGATCATCTTGGGATCTATGCTGAGGGCGCTGGATCATTGGAATACCCATGCTGTGTAATGGAATCTTGTAGATTCGCATTGTCGGGTTCCGGTAGCGGAAGCCCGTGTGATATGTCTTGTTGTGTTTTGTTGATGCATATTCGAATTGTCTAAATACGATACTTGTACTAGCATTGTTTTGCTAACCCCTTCGGGGGTGGACATTTGTTTTGATGTTCAGGTAGCCAAGGAGCAGGGAAACAGCCACAGTACCGACGTGACGACGAAGGGGTTCAGTGATGTTTATTGTTATTGGAGATTTGTTGTCTTGGTTTGATTTCTGTACTCGAGTACGTGTGTCCTTTGATATTAATTCGATATGGTTGTATTAATTGCCCGTTGAACCAGTTGTACGTTTTCATAAACTCGAATTTTCGCAGTATTGACGTCTTATTTTCACTTTCCTTTTTAATTAGCCTTGTAAATCCTTATTTAAAGGGTTTACGGCGCTGTAATTATTCCGAATATCTCGGGGTGTTACACGCATCGGGTAAAGACAAACAATTAAAATACTCTAGCAGCGGAATACAACAACAGATCAGAAGCTTAATACACAAATACATGTCCTAGCCAGTATCCTCCGGGAAGCTCATCTCTTCACGACTGCTACAAGCTTGATAATCCAAGAACCTAAAAAGAAAGCCCGCGATGGGGTCAGCCATAATATCCAACAATGATAACCATCACATCACGTCAAAAATTACATATCAATGGAAATACTAAGTAAGAATACGACCAATGTAATCTTACTGTCGTAACCTTACGAAAATCCACGATTCGTATCCTTAACAACACAATAAGATAATACCAAAATATCTATACGGTATCTCAACAATACCCAAGGTTCTCAAAACATTATCATAACTCGCGATACGGAAATTATACCAACTCTAGCCAATTCAATCCATCGGATAACGTCGACAATTCCAATACGATAATAGATTGTCCATCAAAGACAAGTACCAAGGAAGTACGAAACATACCTCAAGATACGAAATACCATTACCATCATGTCAGTCTAATCCGAGATCAGATCAACACAACATACGGACATGGTCCTAACACAAGACCTACAAATGCATACTCATATGACAACGTCAATATGATCACAACAATAATGACAATGTATACTTATGACAAACCCATAATATACATATGCACAACAACAATACATGGCAATCCGATGATCCAGCGTTCACTGGCTAGATCCCCCGATGATCCCGTCAGACCAACCCGAGGCGGAAAACCCGTCCGATGATCCAGCGCACGCTAGCATAGATCCCCCGATGATCCCGTCGGACCAACACGAGGTAGACATATGACAACAATGCACAACTGCACAAAACAACAGTACACAATACACGACAACAACAATGCGCAAATGCATGACAACAATGATACATGAATGTATCACGACATGATCGGAACAAATGATAAAAATGATTAGAGTACTTGCCCCGAGTCCTTCGAGAACGATCTCAATGTCTAAACCATCACGAACCATTATCCTTAATACTCGACGCTCCAAAGTATCACGGATTGCAGATAATTCATATCTTCGTCTTTATCACAATATATCCTCGATATACAAGTATACCAATAACAAAAGTAAATCATATACATTATGATTTAGATTCCCAAAACTCGAATACGATTTAAAATCCCAAATCTCTTGTGATTACGATTATAAACATTGTTATACGAATTATACCCGAATGAAACGGAAACCATTCATTAAATACTATAAACTGAGCAAGTAATAACTTACCTCGATACTGATACAGCGACGAGGAAGTTGTTACCAAATCCACTGCCGTCATCTACAAGTTCCTCGGCCCCAATCAATGCAATTCACGAACATTCTCGAACATGACCGCAACGCACAGTTATAATCACCGATCAATATTCTCAACCTAGTAATTCAATAAACAACAAGTTCGATAACAATCAACAATTGATAAAATCAATTCACAAACCCAACGGCTCAACCATATCTCGATTAATCACAAGTCTAATCAAACCAACTTAAACGATCACGAATTCATAACCGAAACAGAATATACTACCCTGCTTGTTGACTTAGCGCACGTTAATTACTTAACGTTGTAATATCCGTAATTTTCCATTTTTAGCAGTTTCCATTTTTGGTGTATGTCTATTTTTATCGACTCGCTTGTAACCGTTTCAACATTTTGAATCTACTTTGTTCTTGGAGTTTTTCCATTTGGACGAGTTTTGATGATGTTTTCACGTAATTTCGTTTTATGGCATGTTTTGCCGTATGAACGTTCGATTCTTGTAAAACTCATTCGTTTTCGTTGTTTCTTGGTTTGTACAAGTTCGTATAGTTGAGTTGGTCATGTGGAGACTTTCGATATGTAAATCCGACATCGTTCGTGATTTTTGGGCACTTGGGCCATTTTTGTAATTTCCTAATAGTTTAGGGAATCTTATTTTCGTTGTCGCATTACGGACACTCCGGTGGTCGGAATTGCATTTTCTTTCAGTGCTTAGCTCCGTCGTCTTGTATGCTTCGCGTCTGTGTTCCTGGATTCTGGTCTCGTCGTGCGTTTCGTGTTTTATACCCTCGATAGTAGCTATCACGATGTGACATCGGCGGTCTTTGGCTTCTTTGTGTAGGTAGCGCACGCTACTCCTGTTACCTTGCGTGCGCTACCATTGTGCAGTTAGCGTATGCTAACTCCCTATTGTTAGCGTACGCTAGCGAATGGTGGCAGTAGCCACTGGACCTGTCACGGCCCCGTTAGCGCGCGCTATATATGACAGTTAGCGTGCGCTAACTCCACAGAATATATAAGTCAGCGGACAGTTTCAGAACAACAGTTTTATTCTTTTCTCTTCGTTTCTTCGACGTGCGACCTCAGAGGCGATTTCCACCGATTCTCTTCGGAGTTCTCTTCAAATTCCATCACGGTAGAATCGAGCCATCATATCATAATCAGCATAATCACCCTTCATCAGCCGAATTAAAGGTAATTCCTCAGGAACCCTAATTTTGACGAATTTGGGGGTTTTTTCGGGATTTTAGTGATTAGTTCCAAATTGTTCAATTATGTTGTGGTATTTTTCACCGATTGTGATTATTGAGTGATTCTAAATCCAATTTCCTTGATTTTAATCCGTGAATTATCAATACGGGGAGATTTTGGGTAAACCCTCGCCCGTATCAATTGATCGTTCATTGTCGTTGCATGTAATCGGGGTTATGGGTGTACTCCAATAGAGTATTATTGTCCGTTGGGACTGAACTGTGTTAATCCTTCGTTTAGGAACCGTCGTTTTCCACCCGGACCGTTCGTAGTCGTGTTTCAACTCCGTTTCTTCAAGAATGTCTCAAAGGCAAGTACTTTACATTTGTTTACATGTTCTAGTATTTGAATTATGGCTGTATCGTGGTTGTTGTGGATGGTTATGTGTATGTTCACCTAGGGACGGTCCGACGGGGCCTCTAGGGATACGTATTGCCGTGAATGTGCATATCGCGAACTGTGGTTAGCCACCTGTGGACGTCAAGCGGGGCTCTGCGAATGCGGTGGCCGTGAGTCTCGTACCAACGGTTAACTTTGAATTGTGATTTGTTGGAGATAATGTGTTTTATGATTGTATAATGTAAATATTCCGGAATATAAAATGTTTTCTAAAATGACGTTTTGGCGCATATATTCATCTGATTAGAATGTAGTTCAAATGGATTGTACTTGCACTAGCAGTTGTCGCTAACCCCTTAAATGGGGGAAATACTTTTTGTATTTCAGGTATCGATCGTGGGGACAAACGAGCAGTTGAGCCGTATGAGGATGATGGGCAAGCGTGATACTGATTAGTGGTCATTTGTTGTTGTTCAGTTCAGTCTATTACTTTTGATGTCTTGTTTTGGGACCTTTGTGTTATAAAATTGGTTTAAGTACTCGAGTACTTCTTATTTCAAAATTGTTAATGTTTTGTTCCTATTTTGGGAAATGGATTGATGTCGGATTTAATTGTCGGATTGTAATCTTATTTGAATTGTCGTATTATTGATGATTGTTTGTCGTTGTCAAATGTCTTGTTGGTACGTTAGCCTGGTGGATTCCATAGTGTGGAGTCCACGGCGCTGTAATATGCCCTGAACGTCTTGGGGGTGTTACAAACGTATCGTGCGCTACGTTGCTCCCGTTAGCATGCGCTAGCCAGTAGGCTTAGTGTGCGCTAATGACATGTAGTTGCATGTATTTTGGATACCGATCAACATATGGCGATTATCAAGAACAGTAAGTCTCAACCATGTTCAAAGCTATCAAAACAACGAAATCCGAGATCCTTTAACATACAAACAATCATTCAACTTATAATCCAAGTCCTCCATATATCATCTTCCTCAATATCAACATCATGAAACATTAAGAACGTAACAACACTTCCATAATCTATCATTACAAAGATTAATCATCAACAATGACGTCAACATCCGCAAAGGAGAAGAAGGATTAACCAACTTATCTCAAGAAAACGAGCTACACGATTCAAATCACACGAATCATATTAATATCATCATATTCCAGTAATCCATCTCATAATCATGCTTATCAACTTGTTTATATGACAATCATTAACTATAGAACATCAATCTTCATTCCAAAATGAAATCCAAAGGTGAAGAGTGATTACCTTGTATAGACAAACCATGAAGGAGAACAATCAACTTCATTCTAAGAATCATCAATAACTTCAAGAACAAGGCTTTAATCCATGCTCTCTATATTAATCTTGATAAAGATCATTATCTCGGAGTGTTTCTGGACCTCAAGTACCTCCCAGAGCTCTCTCTATCGAGTGAAAGGAAATAAATGGACGAAATGCTTCATAACACCCGCCTGTCTCTTTTTATAAAGTATATTACTAGCGTGTGCTAAACCTTATGTTTAGCGTGCGCTAACTGACTTTGTTAGCGTGCGCTATCGCAGTCCAGAGGCTACAGTCTGGCTTCGTACATGTGCTTACCTACGTAACGCCCATGCATTAGCGTATGTAACTTACACTCTCTAGCATACGCAAGTCCTTGCGTTTAGCGTGCGCTAATTTCAGTTGACTCATTTGTCTGTATGCTCCAAAGAATGGTCCACACGCCGAAAGTGCTGACGAGGATAAGATTCCTTTTTGCCCAATATACCATTAGCGTGCGCTAACCTTTAGGGTTTAGCGTGCGCTAGTACTACATTACAAACATCCGTTGACTTATCAGAATGTGCGCCGAAAGTGGCCTGGTCCACACGCAGATTCCTTCCGATCTGACTGCATTAGCGCATGCTATGATTTTACCTATAGCGTGCGCTAACCCTGCATGGTAGCGTGCGCTAAGCTTAACTATTAACGTGTGCTAATAAGGCTATACTTAGCCATTTTCAGCTATTCTTGTCCAACGTCTCGACATATCGGATACGTATACATGACGCACTATGTCCTCAAATACAATTGTCGACCAAGTACGACAATTATACCGATACTGACATCTCAGTCCTTCTTTTATTTTATCTATACTGTACAGATTCCACGCTGTACAATATAACTTGGATAAAATAATATTAAACAACGGTAGTAGAAATTCCGAATATTACACTTCTTCCATAGGGGTTGCGCCTTGTGGGATTGGTTTAGCGACAAGAACAGAGGGGGACTCTTCAGTAACCATTGTACTTACTGTATGATAAGTCTTAGAATACTTTTTGGTCTTCTATTTCTCCTTCTTCTTGACAGCATGAGGCAAACGGCTGTCAGAAGCACTTCTCTTCCTCTTCTTTTCCTCGCTCGGGATTCTCAGAGCGACATCCCTCGGCTCACTTGAGATAAGCATGCTTTGACGGTGCGGCCTCTTAGCAACCAGGGGAGACTGGCTGAACACAATGGAAGTCATCCCACCAATGAATTTTTTGGGGCCAATCTTCTTGGCATTGGCAGATTGTTTCACTCCGCAGTGAGTGAGGATGTATTTCATGATGAGGCCGAATGATTTCTTGGCAATTGCAGGTTTGGCAGCCTCTTCCTGAATCCTTTTCAATAGAACTTGACACCAGTTTACCTTCTCTCCGGACATGATGGCCACCATCATTCTCAAGCGTAGGTTGGTGCACATTTCGAAAGCTCCTGTCCGGTTCTCAACTACACGGCAATAGAAATCGTGCAGATACACGTACGGCAGTGTGAAGTTTTTCTTGTGGCAAGAGGGGTGGACATTCTTATGTTAGGAATATGCCCTCAAATGCCACTCAGAGGATGAGAGAGTGAGAGCATTGTATTGTTATTATGAATATTAAATAAGGCATTTATTATTTCTATATTATTGTATATCACAGGCATTGTGATTTGGTATATAAAATAATAGTCCTTGCATTTGAGAGCAAACATTCCACTCCTTATGGAGATAAGGAGATAGGAACTGGAAGTGTTTAGGGCTTGAATGCTTAACTGGTTCGCAAGTCGATAAAACTTAACTAGGCAGTAAGTTTAGACAAGACTTGTATAATGTGTACTTTGACATGTGGAGTGCCTGGTCTTCGCTAAGGGTTAGTGGGAGCACATGTTATAGGTATGCTAATGGGATTAGAATACTCGAACACCACTCACCTCTATTCGATCACATGGATATCACTCTGGGATTGTCAATGACCGAATCGAAGGGTTATGATAGGTATACGTGGACCTTTGACTTGAGGTTTCAGTAGGAGATATGCTTGTGACATTAAGTTAGTCATTAGAGTAGTTCGATCCAATTACCAGTTGGTGGGGTCAACCTCGAGATACAACTTAGTGGGCAAGTAGTAGTCTCTACAAAATACCAAGATAGAATTCTTTCTCCTGTAAGTGAGCAGGTAACTATCCTATGCGGTTAATGGCAAATGAGATCATAAGTCTTTGGCCAAAGCATTTAGAGCTAGTTGTATTTGATACACAAGAGCTCGGTGATCTAGATTGCATTAACAAGTGCATAGAGTCAAGTTACAATAGGGTTTGACTTTACCGTGACTCTAATACTTGACGGGACATATGATTGAAGGGTTTATACGTATACGGTATTCACGACATAATGGTTCTGAATGATCCCCTCATTTGTTCTTAGTCGGGGTTTACAGTGTGGCCCGCTAGGCTGGCTAACTGCTGCTCGCACTCATTTGTTCCTCCCAATGCCGGCTGAGACGGACCTATAGAGTCGCGCATCAGGATCGTTGATGGATAAATGTGAATTTATTATCTCTCTATTAATATTGGATATTGGATATCTAATTATGATTTGTAGGATAAATCCTATAGCGGTCTTATGAATTGAAATTAAGTTACTGAGTAATTAATTTAATTCATAAATTATATTTCTTAGAGAAATATATTTGTATTTGATATAATGAATTAATTAGATTAATTAATTACTATAAATACACGATCTAAATGACTCTGCTCATTTCTTTGAAATTTCCATATGCGCCCCCCCCCCCCCCCTCATGTTACTTGGTGATTTTATCTTGTTGTTTTGTGATAAAGAATTCCAACATGATATGTCAACACATGGTACCAATATCACTTTATATGGTGGGATCACATTATTACATTATAAAATAAAACTTATATTACACCATTAGGAGAACTTATAATACAACAAGAGAGGAAGAGATTTTTCTTAAACAAGTTTATCATCTTTGAGGTGGAAATAAGCAATACAACATCTAAGCCTTAGTCCCAAAATGATTTGGGGTCGGCTAACATGAATCAAACTTTGAAACCGTCAATAATCGTTACATAAATAACATAAAAGGAAAAAAGAGGGAAAAAGTAGAGAAAAAAGCAAACAAAAAAAGAGAATGAATGAAAAAAAAAAAAAGAAAAAGAAAAAAAAAAGAAAAAAAGATAACATGAAATAAAAGAAAATAGGAATTAAAAAAAAAAAAGAATCAGACTCCATCCACCATCCGTATTCTTTCCCGCCACATTTGCCTCTCCATCGCCATACTTTCTCCAATTCCAAGAAACCGCATATCATTTTCAATCATCTTTATCCAAGTTTTCTTGGGTCTTCCTCTACCTTTCACAACATTACTTGCTCCCCAACTTTCTAGCCTCCTCACTGGGGCATCAATAGGTCTTCTTCTCACATGACCAAACCATCGTAATCGATTCTCCATCATCTTGTCTTCTATAGACGCAACTCTTACCTTCTCTCTGATCACCTCATTTCTGAGCCGATCCTTTTTTGTGTGACCACACATCCATCGTAGCATACGCATCTCTGCCACATTCATCTTTTGAACGTGACACTGTTTTACAGCCCAACACTCGGTGCCATATAGCAGCGCAGGCCTAATTGCCGTGCGGTAAAATTTACCCTTTAATCTATGAGGCATGCCGGGATCACATAAAACCCCTGTGGCACTCTTCCACTTCAACCACCCTGCCTTTATTCTGTGAGCCACATCGCCATCTAGCTCTCCATTCTTTTGGATAATAGATCCAAGATACCGAAAGAAAGTGGATCCATGAACAACTTTCTAGCCGTGTTCTTTAAGAAAGGAGTTTCGTTGAATTTTTCCGGGCAACATCCGACGCGTGTGATGTAGGGACACTCGACATCTTCGGTGTTTTGATCATTCATCAAGGAATAACGAATAGGATTTGTGTTCGTGTAGCTAATCGAAAAAGGCTTGCTCGGGTTTTTCCTTCGAAGATCATATTATCAAAGGACTTCAAGGGTAAGTATTCTTTGATTCTCATCTTCGTCAATTTTATATTCATTTATGCGATGCTTGTACGATCGGTTTTGGGGTTTGGTTTTATCCGGTTATACCGATTTTATTTCCGCATCAGTGAGGTCTTGCGATCGTATATTCGATATTAACATTTGGAATGCTTGGCTATTTTTTTTATGATTTGGAATCATAATTGTTTTAATTGTTAATGTTTAATTGTTCATCTAATGGTAAATTAATTTCCCGCAAATTAAATTGGATTTAATTTTACTAAAATATAATTATGGTAATTATATTGTTAAGGGGAATTAATTTAATGAAATATTTATTTTGTCTGGAAGAAATTAAAATTAACGATTACGTGAATTAATTGGATTAATCTTATTGTTGGATTAATTTTTTGTTGATTAGATCAATATTTAGTTCACTATTACCATTTATTTAATGTGATTGTTACATTAATTTTAAATGGGGATGTAGTTCATAGACCTAGTTTTGAATCGTTTGTTTTGTTCGATTGGATTGTAAATGCCGTCTTGAGCCTATTTATTTTACTAGAAAATTTATATAGGATGAAATTTTTCAAATGTAAAATTTATATGTAATGACGAAGACCGGAGGAAGATCCATTCGAGAAGACGAAGATTCAAGACTGAAGACATTAATTTGATTACGATGTTTTTGTTCTAGGAACGGTCCATGAACTGCTTCTTGTTAGTTTTAGGTTGTGTATGTTTTCATATTGTATGACAAACAAACAAACCGAAAAACCGCGCTTATAAACGGATTAATGTGCAAAGTGTAACATATAGTCGCGTTAATACTCCCACTTATAAACACTAAGTTATAAAGGTTACGAGGTTTCCTACCCTCCGTCAAATTCATGGAAAATTGAAATCTAAACCGGGTTTTCTGAGTATGTTGGGGTAATATTTTTGGGGAATGTTCATAAATTCCTAGAGTGCATTAGATGCCTTTGGTTGTGACAAATCAAACCCCTAGAAACCATATGGGTTGCCGGGTAAGATTTAATTGTCATACTAATAGGAGTTGACGGTTTAAACTTAGATAGTTCAGCAAGCCATAGAAACTGAATGGGTTGAGGGCAAGGGAACTAGGGTTAAAAGAAGATCGAATCATCCATTAGATGGGTTGGTGTTAGACACCACTTTATAAAGAATGATAGAATAGAAACTGTATGGGTTGCCCTCTATTAAACTTTGTAAATAACTCGATCAACACTATGAAGTCAACTGTGACTTCCGAATTTCACATGGGAGTGTACAATGCCGATAAAATAGTAGGAGCCGAGTTATGAATAAAGAAAGCCCTTAAATTCTTTACTCCGATCATAATTAAACAATCACTAACAAATCTTAAATTATTCTCTGCAGTTAACAAAAACTCTCAATATGGCAATGAACCCACTTGATATACTACTTGAAAAGAACGTCCTTACTGGTCCGAATTGTTGGAATATTTATTCCAAATACTTGTTAATAGAGTTTCGTGTTAGGCGTATTTTTATGTACTTATTTATCATTAGTTTATATTCATTTGGAGCCTAAAAATACATAAATGAGCTTTTAATGCACTATTCTTTTATGTTTTGCAGGAAATTGGAGTCCGGAAGCTCGAACGTTAAAAAACGGGTGAAAACGGCAAATTTTGGCATGGGGCCGCGACACGAACCAAGTGAGCCGCGGCACACGAAGGCAACCAGCAAATGCCGAACCAACTGTACTGTGAGCCGCGGCCCAAGGATGCTGAGCCGCGGCCCAGGAAGGAAAAAAGACGCCCAGGCATCTGCGCTGAACAGCGTGAGCCGTGGCACAGATTAAGTGAGCCGCGGCCCACGGGGCGGTTTTAATAGAAATTGACGCGTTTCTGGGCCGTTTTGGAGCCTGTTCTTGACCTAATCACACGGACGCGTTTTGGAGGCCGAGGAGAGTTATAAATAAGCATTGAAGGTCATAATTGAGGGGATTATCATCCGGGAGATCGATAGATAGAGCGGAGACACCAGAGGAACAGAAACGAAGAGATTTGTGGGCGACGACAAGACCATGAATCGTTCGAGTAGGATTGTGATTGTAGCTGATTACATGACGGTTTAATTTATTTATTTTTATTTCAATTTACTCGTTATTCGTATTGAGTTGGATTTTTCTCATTGTTCTTAATACTTTTTAATTGTCTGGCCAACAGTTGAATTGTTTTGAATGTCTTTATGGATTCGAGAGATGAAATTTAGTCATAGTTCTTGTGAAAATAATCATGATTTTCGTGAGATAGGGATATACTCATGGGAATTGTGAAGCCTATTTATTGTGGGGATTCTTGAACTGTTTTAGCTGTTAATTATCTAATTCGAATAGATATATATCGAGTTAATAATTCTTAGTATTTTCTATCGACCTTGGGAAAGGCTTTAGAATAATTTAGGAATTCCTGGCTTACAATCAACTGAATAAAAGTGAATTGAATTGAATAAAAATCATTCCTGATTGTTTGAGGTGAAAATCATAATCCTACACCCTTATTATTATTATCTTTATTTTCACTATTATTATTTTCTATTTATTTTTCTGCAATTAGTTTTGATATAAATTCCATATAATTGTTCTTCAAATAAAATTGTGAGTTGACTATATTTTGGTACTTAGTGAAATCAGTCCTCGAGGGAACGATATCTTACTCATCACTTTATTACTTGTTGACACCGTGCACTTGCGGCATAGTGTGAGGGATTTCCTCACAACAAGTTTTTGGCGCCGTTGCCGGGGACTGATTTTTCGCTAATGTCATTACCAAGCGACTCTAATTTTAATTTGAAGATTTTTTTCTTTAGTCTCTATATTTTTATTTTTTCATTATGTTTTCCTTTGATTATAGTGACCCTTGGCATTTCATAAATTTCGATGTTCTTAATAATTTGCCTAATAGGGTCAGTCAGCCCCCTCCCCCGAAACAAAAGACCATGTTTGAACATTGTGTAGACGCTCTCGAAAATCCTAATAGTACCCCTCTTGAGCGAGAATGTGCAAGTCGTGGTCTTGAGATTCACTATGGTTATTTTCCAGCTCATCGCTTTAGTAGTGAAGTTGAGGGGGAGGTTGAGAAGAAAGACATGCTGAGTTTTAGGGTCGATCCCCCAGCACCTGATAATTACATAAAGTGTGATGAGCTTGTAGAAGAAGTTACCATTGATTATATTTCCGAAGAAATTTCATTAAATTGTCATCAAACTTCGAATGATAAGGTGAACACTTTTGTGCCTAAAATTTTATTAACGGTGCCACGCATAATTTTTCCTAAATCCATAATGGGAGAGATTGACCCCATTACTTTTGATTTTATTGAGGCTGATTCTTTGAGTTCTAATGAGGTTGTTCATGATATGTCTTTATTATTATTTACCCATTCGAACACTGCTTATTTTTACATACCTTATCATTATTATATTCTTCCACTATTTTTTGGTTGTCCGCATAATTATTCTTACTCATTATTTTTGGCAACCAGGCATGAACCAAAGCCTCCCTTGTGGAATAAGAGGCTTATAGATTGCAAGAAGGGGGTATTTGGCAATCTCCCTAGAAAGAAGCCACGTTAAATTTCTTTTTTTGCCACGTCGTGCTCAAGATGTAAAATAGAGCGCTTGATGGGAGGCAACCCATCATTTTACTTGCTTTCTAGTTAGTTGTTTTTATTTGATTTTTCGTTAATAATTTTTCTTTCTTTGTTTTGTTATTTCGTTGGGATTCGTGTATTCTTGTTGGCCCTTATTTCTATAATATTTTTATTTCTAACCCCAATGAGTTATTATCCTTCATATTCTAGTCTTTCTTGACTTAATGTCTTTAGTTATTTCATAACTAGAGACAAAGTTTGGGGGTCCCTGGTGATGTTGAGCATCATTTGAAGTATGGATTGACAGACGATTCCACTCAGACATCTGTTGGCGTTCAAGAAGACATTTGGAATAAGATTCTCTTTTCCTTATCTCTTTTATTTTCACATGAGTTTTAATGTTGATGATGTTATGTGCAGTGGAATAAATTGAAGCATGCGATATTTTCTTAATTTTTCTTGGTTATAAATTGCGATTTTATCATTGCTTCATTTTTCGTGAATTTTTCGTGCTTCCGTGTGTGAAACTGATGTTACGATACTGATTTCTCTTGGAAGAAATGGTTGAGTTTTAGTCGAGTTGCAGTCAGCGATATCTGTTTCCGTAGAGTATTCATTTAGGTCCGAATTTTTTTGTTATTGTAGAAATCTTAGCAGATAAGAAAGGAGACATACGTGTTTTCAAATCGCCGTCTATATGGTTGGTTATACTTTTCGCGTAGCTAGTTATCCAGTCACATGAGTCGTGTTGGCACTTAAATTGAGTTTAGAGTCGGACAGTCTTTCCCAAAAAGTCGAATATTATATGTTCTATGATGGGAAGTTTAGTAACCGTGGGTATTCACGTGACCCATTGTTTACTCTCGCGTAAAACGACAACCCTGATTAGACTAATGATTTAGAAATATTGCATTACCGATGATGGGAAGCCTAGTAACCGGGGGTATTCGCGTAACCCGTTGTTCACTCTCGCGTAAAACGACAACCCTGAATAGACTAATAGCTTAGAAATATCGCATTACCGATGATGGGAAGCCTAGTAACTGGGGGTATTCGCGCGACCCGTTGTTTACTTTCGCGTAAAACAGCAACCTTGAATCGGACATGTGGAAATTGCTATTCGAGTTTTGTCTCCGCTGTAGAGGGAGACTTAGTAACTAGAAGCATCCATGTGCGCCATGAGTGTCTTTTACGTCAAACGGTTCCCCAATACATTAGAATAGAAATCCACCCTAGGATTATCCCGATGAAACATCCCGAGATCCGAACCTAGTGGTTAACTCGAATCATTATTATGATCATACATAAGGGAATGCTGTCCGAGGATTAATTTTGACAATGAAACTCTTAAATTTTTGCCACTAGACTGTGGGACTGGGCGAATTGGCTTGTTTAATCTAACCCTTCATATTGACGGTCGGTTAAATTCACGCTTGTTGATCTTTGAGCTTGATTTTCCTCATTAACGATTGGTTAGGACTGAAAATGATTACTTCTTGGAATCAGTGTCCATGGATGTGACTTACTATTACGACACTCGTATTATTCTTTGAGATTTTCAGGGTAGTATTGATTAAGTTGAGCACTATGGATTTGTACGATCATTCATGATACTTTTTGTTTGAAGATTGATTTTTGCTTGAGGACAAGCAAAGGCTCAAGTTTGGGGGTATTTGTTAGGCGTATTTTTATGCGCTTATTTATCATTAGTTTATATCTAGTTTGAGCCTAAAAATGCATAAATGAGCTTTTAATGCACTATTCTTTTATGTTTTGCAGGAAATTGGAGTCCGTAAGCTCGAACGATGAAAAACGGGTGAAAACGGCAAATTTTGGCCTAGGGCCCCGGCACGAACCAAGTGTGCCATGGCACACGAAGGCAACCAGCAAATGCCGAACCAACTATACTGTGAGCCGCGGCACAAGGATGCTGAGCCGCGGACCAGGAAGGAAAAAAGACGCCCAGGCATCTGCGCTGAACAGCGTGAGCCGCGGTACAGATTAAGTGAGCCGCGGCCCACGGGGCGGTTTTGATAGAAATTGCCGCGTTTCTGGGACGTTTTGGAGCCTGTTCTCGACCTAATGACTCAGACGCGTTTTGGAGGCTGAGGAGAGTTATAAATAAGCATTGAAGGTCATAATTGAGGGGATTATCATCCGGGAGATCGATAGATAGAGCGGAGACACCAGAGGAGCGGAAATGAAGAGATTTGTGGGCGACGACAAGACCACGAATCCCTTACGGTTTTTTTAAATTTTTCCGCATCTGATTTTCTAGATCTGTTCGAGTAGGATTGTGATTATAGTCGATTACATGACGGTTTGATTTATTTATTTTTATTTCAATTTACTCGTTATTCGTATTGAGTTGGATTTTTCTCATTGTTCTTAATGCTTTTTAATTGTCTGGCCAACAGTTGAATTGTTTTGAATGTCTTTATGGATTCGGGAGATGAAATTTAGGCATAGTTCTTGTGAGAATAATCATGATTTTCGTGAGATAGGGATATACTCATGGGAATTGTGAAGCCTATTTATTGTGGGGATTCTAGAACTGTTTTAGCTATTAATTATCTAATTCGAATAGGGATATATCGAGTTAATAATTCTTAGTATTTTCTATCGACCTTGGGAAAGGCTTTAGAATAATTTAGGAATTCCTGACTTACAATCAATTGAATAAAAGTGAATTGAATTGAATAAAAATCATTCCTGATTGTTTGAGGTGAAAATTATAATCCTACACCCTTATTATTATTATCTTTATTTTCACTATTATTATTTTCTATTTATTTTTCTGCAATTAGTTTAGATATAAATTCCATATAATTGTTCATCAAATAAAATTGTGAGTTGACTATATTTTGGTACTTAGTGAAATCAGTCCTCGAGGGAACGATATCTTACTCATCACTTTATTACTTGTTGACACTGTGCACTTGCGGCATAGTGTGAGGGATTTCCTCACAACAAGTTTTTGGCGCCGTTGCCGGGGACTGATTTTTCGCTAATGTTATTACCAAGCGACTCTAATTTTAATTTGAAGATTTTTTTTCTTTAGTCTCTATATTTTTATTTTTTCATTATGTTTTCCTTTTATTATAGTGACCCTTGGCATTTCATAAATTTCGATGTTCTTAATAATTTGCCTAATAGGGTCAGTCAGCCCCCTCCCTCGAAACAAAAGACCATGTTTGAACATTGTGTAGACGCTCTCGAAAATCCTGATAGTACCCCTCTTGAGCGAGAATGTGCAAGTCGTGGTCTTGAGATTCACTATGGTTATTTTCCAGCTCATCGCTTTAGTAGTGAAGTTGAGGGGGAGGTTGAGAAGAAAGACATGCTGAGTTTTAGGGTCGATCCCCCAGCACCTGATAATTATATAAAGTGTGATGAGCTTGTAGAAGAAGTTACCATTGATGATGTTTCCGAAGAAATTTCATTAAATTGTCATCAAACTTCGAATGATAAGGTGAACACTTTTGTGCCTAAAATTTTATTAACGGTGCCACGCATAATTTTTCCTAAATCCATAATGGTAGAGATTGACCCCATTACTTTTGATTTTGTTGAAGCTGATTCTTTGAGTTCTAATGAGGTTGTTCATGATATGTCTTTATTATTATTTACCCATTCGAACACTGCTTATTTTTACATACCTTATCATTATTATATTCTTCCACTATTTTTTGGTTGTCCGCATAATTATTCTTACTCATTATTTTTGGCAACCAGGCATGAACCAAAGCCTCCCTTGTGGAATAAGAGGCTTATAGATTGCAAGAAGGGGGTATTTGGCAATCTCCCTAGAAAAAAGCCACGTTAAATTTTTTTTGGCCACGTCGTGCTCAAGACGTAAAATAGAGCACTTGATGGGAGACAACCCATCATTTTTACTTTCTTTCTAGTTAGTTGTTTTTATTTGATTTTTCGTTAATAATTTTTCTTTCTTTGTTTTGTTATTTCGTTTGGATTCGTGTATTCTTGTTGGCCCTTATTTCTCTAATATTTTTATTTCTAACCCCAATGAGTTATTATCCTTCATATTCTAGTCTTTCTTGACTTAATGTCTTTAGTTATTTCATAACTAGAGACAAAGTTTGGGGGTCCCTCGTGATGTTGAGCATCATTTGAAGTATGGATTGACAGACGATTCCACTCAGACATGTGCTGGCGTTCAAGAAGACATTTGGAATAAGATTCTCTTTTCCTTATCTCTTTTATTTTCACATGAGTTTTAATGTTGATGATATTATGTGCAGTGGAATAAATTGAAGCATGCGATATTTTCTTAATTTTTCTTGGTTATAAATTGTGATTTCATCATTGCTTCATTTTTCGTGAATTTTTCGTGCTTCCGTGTGTAAAACTGATGTTACGATACTGATTTCTCTTGGAAGAAATGGTTGAGTTTTAGTGGAGTTGCAGTCAGCGATATCTGTTTCCGTAGAGTATTCATTTAGGTCCGAATTTTTTTTGTTTTTGTAGAAATCTTAGCAGATAAGAAAGGAGACATACGTGTTTTCAAATCGCCGTCTATATGGTTGGTTATACTTTTCGCGTAGCTAGTTATCCAGTCACATTAGTCGTGTTGGCACTTAAATTGAGTTTAGAGTCGGACAGTCTTTCCCAAAAAGTCGAATATTATATGTTCTATGATGGGAAGTTTAGTAACCGTGGGTATTCACGTGACCCATTGTTTACTCTCGCGTAAAACGACAACCCTGAATAGACTAATGATTTAGAAATATCGCATTACCGATGATGGGAAGCCTAGTAACCAGGGGTATTCGCGTAACCCGTTGTTCACTCTCGCGTAAAACGACAACCCTGAATAGACTAATAGCTTCGAAATATCGCATTACCGATGATGGGAAGCCTAGTAACCGGGGGTATTTGCGCGACCCGTTGTTTACTTTCGCGTAAAACAGCAACCTTGAATCGGACATGTGGAAATTGCTATTCGAGTTTTGTCTCCGCTGTAGAGGGGGACTTAGTAACTAGAAGCATCCATGTGCCCCATGAGTGTCTTTTACGTCAAACGGTTCCCCAATACATGAGAATGGAAATCCACCCTAGGATTATCCCGATGAAACATCCCGAGATCCGAACCTAGTGGTTAACTCGAATCATTATTATGATCATACATAAGGGAATGGTGTCCGAGGATTAATTTTGACAATGAAACTCTTAAATTTTTGCCACTAGACTGTGGGACTGGGCGAATTGGCTTGTTTAATATAACCCTTCATATTAACGGTCGGTTAAATTCACGCTTGTTGATCTTTGAGCTTGATTTTCCTCATTAACGATTGGTTAGGACTGAAAATGATTACTTCTTGGAATCAGTGTCCATGGATGTGACTTACTATTACGACACTCGTATTATTCTTTGAGATTTTCAGGGTAGTATTGATTAAGTTGAGCACTATGGATTTGTACGATCATTCATGATACTTTTTGTTTGAAAATTGATTTTTACTTGAGGACAAGCAAAGGCTCAAGTTTGGGGGTATTTGTTAGGCGTATATTTATGCGCTTATTTATCATTAGTTTATATATATTTTTAGCCTAAAAATGCATAAATGAGCTTTTAATGAACTATTCTTTTATGTTTTGCAGGAAATAGGAGTCCGTATGCTCGAACGATGAAAAACGGGCGAAAACGGCAAATTTTGGCCTGGGGCCGCGGCACGAACTAAGTGAGTCGCGGTACACGAAGGCAACCAGCAAATGCCGAACCAACTGTACTGTGAGCCGCGGCACAAAGATGCTGAGCCGCGGACCAGGAAGGAAAAAAAATGCCCAGGCATCTGCGCTGAACAGCGTGAGCCGCGGCACAGATTAAGTGAGCCGCGGCCCATGTGTAATATCCGCAATTTCGAATTTCGGTAATTTTCTTTTTTTTCGGCGGAAGTCCGTTTTGACGACTCACTCATGACCGTTTCGTCATTTCGAGAATAATTAATTCTGCACTTTTTGTCATCCGAGTTCGTTTCGGTGTCGTTTTGTTGAGTTCCGTGCTTTTTAGCGACTTTTCCGCACTTGAGCTCGATTCTTGCGAATCTCGTCCGAAACTGTTGTTTCGAGTTTCTCGCAAGTTCATTTAATGTTATTATTCATGTTGCGAGCTTTGGTTTGGTGTTTCGATCACGTATCGTGATTTTCGGACGTTTTGGGCCATTTTTGTAATTTCCCAAAGTTTGGGGTAATTATTTCCGTTGTCGAATTGCGACACTTCGGATGGTCGGAATCGTGTGTTCACTTAGTGCTTGGATTCGTCTTTGCGAGTACTTCATAACCGTATCTTCGATTTTTACTCAGGTTCGGGTTTCGGGGTCGTCCGGGCCGTCGGAGTGGCCACGACCGAGTCACGGCCGGAGCAGGGCCTGGCCTGGCCGAGTTACGGCCGTAAGGTGCCGGTTACGGCCGTAAGGTGTCCGAGTTACGGCCGTAAGGCGTGATCGGGTATGGCCGTATGGCGCCTGGCAGCTTCCTGACGAAGGCCGGTTACGGCCGTAAGGTGTGCGAGTTACGGCCGTAAGTGTCCATTTGGTCTTGGCGATTTTTGACGAATGCGATTACGGCCGTAAGGCCTGCCGAGTACGGCCGTAAGGTGTCCGAGTTACGGCCGTAAGGCCTGCCGATTCTGCCGTAACCTGCCGGCTATATATAGCACAGGCTCGGCAGGACTTCATTTTCTTCTCGTTTTCCCACTTCCTTCCTCCTCTTCCGCGGTTGGAGACTTATGGATCATGGAGGCATGTTGTCATACATCCAATCCATGAAGTTCTTGAGTTTATAACATCAATCAATCATCCGGTAACCTCCTCCGATCTACCGAATCAAGGTTAGATTTCTTGAAATCTAGTTTTGGGGAATTTGGGTATTTTGGTTGTTTTCGTCCGATTAATCCGATTTAACTTAGGATTATGATGGATTAATGATTATTTAGATGTTTTATATCATTTCCTTTATTATTCCATGGTTGGATCGTATCGATTCGTTGTTTTGGTCGAGTTCTTGGTCGACGCCTTGAAGGTGTCCGGTAGAATGTCATAGAGGGGTTTTCGGGCGTTCTACGATTATCCTTCCTCGTATGATTGTTGATTTGTGGATTATATGTTGCTAGGGTCGAGTTTCTTGCGAAGAAACCGTGTTGAACCCTTCCGTTCGTTGTCATCTTCCTTTTCGTTAGCATCGGGCGTTCCGAAGCTTTCCGGTTGAGCCGTGTTCGTCGGGATACTTGCGTGCCGATTTTGAGGCAAGTACCTTGTCCATACTATTCTTGTTTTGGGAATATGATTAATCTTGTCGGTATTCTTAGTTTCCCTACGGATTCATGGTATATTTCGTGGTTTTTACGGAATCGAGAGGGTTTGGTTGTGGTCCGCCCTCATTGTTGTTTATATACGAATATACATGAATCGTAGGCGGGTTTTCGGGTGTATTCCAATTCCGTATTCATTTAGAAATGGTTGTGATTGTATTCTTCGAATCGTTAGGTTCGGTTTCATTGGTTCCTAGCGTTCGTCGGTGACCTTCCTTTCCGTTCGTTGCGTCGTCAATAATTCAAGGCAAGTATTTTTGGAAACCTTTATGCTTAACGTGAAATGGTAATGTATATTACTTGTGTGTAACTCACCTCGTGTTGGCCCGACGGGGTCAAGGAGGGAAATCTATGCTGCCGCCTGTAATACCCAGTTGTAATTCAGTATTTATCACTCAGTAATTATCATTCAGTATTTGATACTCAGTAATTTCATTCATTATTGATCATTTGTCACTCAGATTCAGTCATGGTATTCATCATTCAGAGTAATTGTACCGGGTATCGATCGTCATTCATCATTAATCTGATTGGAGTTTCGTGCAGTGTTTATCATCATTGCCATTTTCGTGGCAAGCTGTGCTTGAGGAGTAGCGCACGCTACATACTCCTTTTAGCGTACGCTAATTGGGTATAGGTAGCGCACGCTACCGCTCAGCTTTAGCGCACGCTAAGGCTACCTTGGCTGCGATCCGTAAGGTACCGGGTGCGGTGAGAATAATTGTAGCGCACGCTACGAGTGGTAAGTAGCGCGCGCTAACGGGTCGTAGTAGCGCACGCTATGTTTGTGGAGTAGCGCGCGCTAGGGGCGGATCAGGTTGAGTCCAGTGGCTACTGGACTGCACCGGGTTTATTCATAGCGCACGCTAGGCATTGTTGTTAGCGTACGCAACCGATATGTTAGCGCACGCTAAATAATGGTTGTAGCGCACGCTATCGAGGTTAGATCAGAGGCCGATGGTTTTACGGACTCCGATCGGGCGTCAAATATTTCGCTAGCGCACGCTAACAATGGATATTAGCGCACGCTAGTAGTATGGCCGTAGCGCACGCTACAAAAGAGTACGTAGCGCGCGCTACCGTGTTCGGACAGTGGGTACTGGACTACCCAAACTACTCGTTAGCGCACGCTATGCACAAGGGCTAGCGCACGCTAACCTGGACTGAGTATAAATTGGACAGTTTAGTCAGAGTTCGTCATTTTTCATCTCATTTCATTCCTTCGGTATTTTTGGGCGATTCCGAGCGATCCAGAGGGGATTCTTCGAGGTGTAATCATCAATCATCATCTTCAAGTCTTTGAGTTGAATTTATCATCACTTCATCATCTCCGAAACGTCGAATCAAAGGTATTAATCTCTTGGATCTAGAATTTCGGATTTTTGGGTTTTCCTTCCGATTTCTTCGTGTAAGCTTGGATTATCATTGGGATATGTTAAGTTATGGATTATCTACTTGGATAAATATATTCCTACGGATTTAATGGTTATTTTCGGAATTGTTTTCAAGAACCCTTGGGGTTGACTTCGGTTAATTGGGGATTTTCCGATTGATGTCGTTATAATCATGAATTATGGATTCCTAATGGATTATTGATATCCTTGAAGTGTTTTGTTAGTTCGAAATACTCATTTTGGTGTGGGTTTCGACATATTCGGGATTGGATATTTCCGAAGTTGTGCGGTCGGTTATGTATTCGTTGGAATGCCTATGAGTTTGTTTATCGTTGTTTCGACCCTTGGGTTAGTCGTGTTTTGTTGTTTGATACGTGTATTGAACGATTGTTGGTAATTATTGTTATTCAAGGTTGTTCGAGCGACCGGTATATCTTGGTTAGGACGTTGTTCGTGGACGGACATTCTTCATCGGTATTGAGTAAGTTAACTCTTACTCGGTTAAAAGGATACTCATTCCTTTTGTTGTTGATTGCTCATAATCATAATTCATTCATCATAATATTAATCATTTTGAGACTTGTGGTTGTCGAATAATCATTTCATTCACGAGGAACGACGGTTCCAAATCATTTCATTGGGTTATCAATCACGTCACTATTACTTTCATATCGGTGAGTCATCTTGGTTTTGTTTAATTATTATTCATTGGTATTCATCATGGTCATTCTCGTTCATGTGACCTTCCGGGTTCATATTGCGTGGCCGGGTGTGGCTGTGTGGAATTTTTAGTCGGGCACACGATGGTCATGTATTGGGTTCACCGATACATTGGACTGTGCACACGGTAACGCTTACCTCCGTGAGACTAATTAGGTACAAGGACGGATGTGTCCGGACATTCGTCTTGTACACTTGCACAGAACATTACGGGCGTACTATGATGCTCCTCTTCAGCGTAATTCATAATTAAGAATATTTCATCACTTCAGTTAATTCATGATTGTGTAATTTCAACTCTTGAGGATTGTTGTTCGTAAATCGACTTCGTTGGGGATTTTGTTTTCAGGTCACGGCAAGGCAAAGGCACGGGAAGAGCATGTTGACGGCGACGAGTCCCAGTGATACTAGTAGGGGGCCCCAGTCTGTTCAGTCATTCATTCAGTCATTTATGTTTCCTTTATTCATTCCGCTGCAGACATTCCGTTTGAATGCTAATTTAATTCAGTTT
This sequence comes from Orobanche coerulescens, assembly GCA_033398695.1. NCBI lineage: Eukaryota > Viridiplantae > Streptophyta > Magnoliopsida > Lamiales > Orobanchaceae > Orobanche > Orobanche coerulescens. The sequence goes on along the minus strand of JAWKAU010000556.1, from coordinate 25,330 downwards.
TGTGTATTTAATATTAACATAAAATACACATTTATTCTATCTTATAATGGGGGTGTTGTATAAAACTCCTCATCTTAGAAATTTATTTTGTAATTTGGTTCGGTTCTACATTTACTGTAATTCATTCATTCTCATTCGCCCGGTGGGTCCCGAATGGGGTCCACGGCACTGTAATATCCGCCTAGTTTGGGGTGTTACAGAGTTGGTATCGGAGCGTGGTTTTGAATACTACCCTCCAAGTCATGTCTCATTTGAAATCATCGTCATTGGACTAGTATCATTGGACTTTCGCGTCACGTGTGACCTGTGCAAATGCCGAGCCAATCAGACCAAGAACTGTAAGATTTCTAATGCCATGGTATAATTTCTGGCATTAATCATTCATTCATAATTCATCAGTTAACAATTCTCAATCATCATTGTCATTTTGACCGGGACGGTCAGGTTAACTCATTAATCAGTCAATTCATTTCATTGTTCAGTTGTTGATCAGGAAGATCGGATCACTAATCTTGTTAACTCATCCAAGATAATCATTTCAGTAACTTCATCAGATAATCATGTCACGTCAATCAATCATTCATGTAATCGCTGTATTTGAGCGCGTATGCTCATTTTCATCATTTCATAATATAATCATAATGTGATACTCATGCGAGATGTATAATCATCATATGACTTTCCACTTCAGTATGGAAAGGGCTGGCAGAGGACGTGGAGGACGAGGCCGTGGAGCGGGCCGAATCCCGAGAACTCGTGCGAATACCCGTGCAAATGCCAGGAATAATGCTAATTCATCGAGCAGCGACGCTGCCACTCATTCACCTGGACGCGATCATTCATTATCGGGGAGTCGTACCCGGGACACGGCTCAGTCAGAGGGTGTCCGGGTTGATCCACTCGCATTTATGCAGGGCATGATGGCCCAAATGACTCAGATGGCTCAGTTGATGGAGACGATGCATAACTCCGTCAATCAGAATCAGCAGGCTCCTCCGCCGCCACCTCAGAGGCAAGAGAGGAATGTGAGTAACATCATTGGCGATATCTCTCGCCAGAGGCCACCTACTTTTGAGGGCTCGTCTGAGCCGGCAGATATCATTCATTGGCTCGAGCATTTCGAGAAGCTGTTTGCTATGGTAGAGTGTCCCGAGGGACACAAAGTTTCTGCAGCCTACTACCTTGGTAAGAGCGCACATTCATCGTGGTTGTCGTTGAAGACAAACGAAGGATATTGAACTGGGGATCCGTTCAAGACTCTCATGATGGAGAGGTACTATCCGGCCCCACTCGGGAGGCCAAGTCGCCGGAATTGCTCACCCCGACCCTCGCCAGACGAGGATGTTCTCGCCATTGCCGAGAAATTTCAGAACTTCTTCCTTTCGCCTCATCCATCATTCATTCGAGGCGGATAAGATCAAATATTTCGCAAGAGGTGAAACCCCGTATGAGACTTGATTTAATCATAATTGCACCACGTTGGCCGAGTTCATTGAGAAGGCTCTCACTTATGAGCTTACTGCTAAGGAAATTGCTAAGCAGCAACCTTCGTCTGCTAGCAAGAAATCGAAGACTCGTAATCAGTCTGAAGGCGGTCAGACAACCTTCAAGAAACCCCGTGCGGGCTCTGCTTTTTCTGAGCGACCTCCAGTGTCGTCTAAACCCGCGGAATCTCAGTCGCGAGCGGCCAGTTCGGCCATCACCTGTTATAACTGTGGGGAACTTGGTCACCTCAGTACCAAGTGTCCGAGACAAACTATCACATGTCATAATTGTGGGATTGCTGGGCATAAGGCCCGTTTTTGCCGTAGGGACTCCAAACCTACTCAGACGTCATCCCAGGCACCTAAACAGTCAGCCGTTCAGAATCAGGCCACTCAATCAGCGTCGTTTAAAACGACAGGAGCGACTAAAGGTGGAGCTTTTAGCCAGCAGACGGGGGCGTCCGGTGCCGGGACTAGCAAGCCCCGGATTTATGAGATGAAGAAGACCGATGATCCAGAGGCCCGAATGATCTCAGGTACACTCGATATTCTATCTCAACCTGTGTGTACTCTTTTCGATACTGGTGCATCGCATTCATTCATTTCCGAGTCATGTTTGAGTAGACTACGTCTGGGTAGTGCTACTAGTTGTGAGCCTTATGTCATTGGCCTACCTGATGGTAGACGAATTATCGGTAATCGTGAGATTCAGAATTGTCCGATTCAGTTTCATGGTCGTGTGTGGCCAGCGGACCTAATCGTGGTAGATTTGCCGAGGGACGACGTCATCTTGGGTATTGATTGGATGGATCGTCATGATGCCATCATTAATGTCCGTAAGCGTATGGTCACTATCATTTCAGACGATGGAGTTGAATGTGTGTTTCAGGGAGGTAATCCCGGCTGTTCTGGTAAGGTCATTAATTCAATGAAAGCAGTAAGGTTACTCAATCAGGGATGTGTCGGTTATTGGTGCTATATGGCCAAAACCGAGAAGTCATCAGTAATGTTAACGGATATTCCGGTGGTGAGGGAATATGCCGATGTTTTTCCAGACGAGTTACCTGGTTTGCCTCCACAGAGGGATGTGGAATTCACGATTGAGTTGGAGCCTGGTACGTCCCCGATATCGAAGGCACCGTACCGGATGGCCCCGACCGAAATGCAGGAATTAAAGAACCAACTTGAAGAGTTGTTCGAGAAAGGTTATATTCGACCGAGTGCGTCCCCGTGGGGAGCACCAGTGTTGTTTGTCAAGAAGAAGGATGGTTCATTCCGCTTATGTATTGATTATCGGGAGTTGAACAGGGTGACGATCAAGAATAAGTATCCCTTACCCCGTATTGATGATCTCTTAGATCAACTTCAGGGAGCTTCAGTATTCTCCAAGATCGACTTAAGGTCCTGGATATCATCGATTGCGGATCCGAGAGTCGGATATCGCGAGGACGGCGTTCGAACACGCTATGGTCATTATGAGTTTGTGGTTATGCCGTTCGGATTGACTAATGCACTGCGGTATTCATGGAGTTAATGAATCGGGTCTTCATCGACTTTTGGATCGGTTTGTTGTTGTCTTCATCGATGACATTTTGATTTATTCTCGTGACCGGGAGGAGCACGAGTTTCACCTTCATCAAGTGCTCGACGTGTTGAGACGAGAACAACTTTATGGGAAGTTTTCTAAATGTGAGTTACGGATGTCCAAGTGACTTTTCTCGGACATGTAATTTCATCGACGGAGTTCGTGTCGATCCTCGAAGACGGAGGCTATTCGAGATTGGCTACCTCAGAAGAACGTTAAGGAAATCACAAGTTACCACCGAATAGCGGGTTATTATCGGCGATTTGTAGAAGGATTTTCTAGAATCGCTCAACCCTTAACGAACCTTTTGAGGAAGGATAAGAAATACACGTGGTCCGACGCGTGTCAACGGAGTTTTGAGGAAGTCAAGAGCCGGTTAATGTCAGCACCTGTACTTTCCTTACCGCAGGGGACGGAAGGATTTGTGGTCTATAGTGATGCGTCCGGACAGGGTCTCGGATGTGTGCTCATGCAGAACGGGAAGGTTATTGCCTATGCTTCACGGCAATTGAGACCTTACGAGATTAATTATCCGACCCACGACCTGGAGCTAGCAGCCGTGGTGTTCGCTTTGAAGATTTGGCGTCATTATCTTTATGGCGTTACCTGTCAGGTATTCACCGATCATAAGAGCTTAAAGTATATATTTACTCAGAAGGAGTTAAATATGCGTCAGAGACGGTGGTTGGAATTAATCAAAGATTATGATATTGAGATCCTCTACCACCCGGGCAAGGTGAACGTTGTCGCCGACGCCTTGAGTCGTAAGTCCGTTCAGGAGCAGATGCTTGCCCGTTTAACAGTTCAGAAAGAGCTTCAGCAGGAATTCCTTAGACCCGAGATCGAGGTCTGGCTTCAGCGAGTTTAGGGGCAGCTTTGTAGGTTAGAGATTTCATCGTCTCTCGAGGAGGAAATCCGAGAGAATCAGGGTTCGGACCCATCATTGTTGCGCATCCGAGAGGATGTGGCTCAGGGGAAAGCCCCTGGATTTGTGGTCCACGAGGATGGACTTTTGAGGTTTAAGAATCGGTTGTGCGTACCGGCAAATGACGAGTTGAAAAACTCGATTTTGAAAGAAGCTCATGCTACCCCTTATTCCGTCCATCCGGGGTCTAGCAAGATGTACAAGGACTTGAAACAAAATTACTGGTGGAGTAATATGAAGCGAGAAGTCGCAGAATTTGTTTCGAGATGCTTAACTCACAACAAGTTAAGATTGAACATCGACCGGGCGGTATCTCAAACCTCTTCCTATTCCCGAATGGAAGTGGGAAGACATTTCTATGGATTTCATCACGAGTTTGCCGACGAGTCGTCAGGCATGAACACGATCCGGGTGATCGTGGACCGCTTAACTAAATCAGCTCATTTCCTTGAGATCAAGGAAACGTGGGGTCCCGAGAGACTTGCTCAACTGTTCATCAAAGAGATAGTCGATCGCACGGTACTCTAAAAGTATCGTTTCCGATCGTGACGGACGGTTTGTGTCGCATTTTGGAAATCACCATCGTGCTATGGGAACTCAGCTCAATCTCAGTACCGCTTTTCATCCTCAGTCCGACGGACAATCAGAGAGGACCATTCAGACATTAGAGGACATGTTGAGGGCATGCGTCCTCGATTGGAAAGACGATTGGGAAGCCCAACTACCATTGATCGAGTTCACGTATAATAATAGTTGGCATGCTTCGATCAAGATGGCACCTTACGAGGCCTTGTATGGTCGTCGTTGTCGATCTCCGTTGTGTTGGTATGACTTATCAGAATCAATCGGCACCGAGCCCGATATGCTTATAGCCGCCCGTGAGAAGGTAGCTTTGATCAGGAGTCGTTTGTTGACCGCCGAGTCGGTAAAATCATATGCAGATAACCGTCGTCGACCATTAGAGTTCGAGGCTGGTGACCATGTGTTGGTCAAGGTATCCCCGAGTCGTGGTATCTTCCGTTTTGGGAAGAGGGGAAAGTTGAGTCCGAGATTCATTGGACCGTTTGAGATTTTGGATCGAGTGGGCGGGTTAGCTTATCGATTGGCTTTACCTCCGGCGTTGAGCCGAATTCATAATGTGTTTCATGTCTATCAGTTGCGGAAGTATGTTGCCGACCCGAGTCACATACTTCAGTTCGATGAAATCGAGATCGCCGACGATCATTCATATGAGGAACGTCCTATACGAGTTTTAGAGCGGCGAATCAAGCAGTTGAGGAATAAGACGATTCCTTTGGTTAAAATTCAGTGGTCTAGACACGGAGTCGAAGAGGCTACTTGGGAAACCGAGGATAGTATGCGGGAGAGTTATCCCGAGTTGTTTGACCCTTAGTTTCGGGGACGAAACTCTTTTAAGGGGGGGTGTATGTAATACCCAGTTGTAATTCAGTATTTATCACTCAGTAATTATCATTCAGTATTTGATACTCAGTAATTTCATTCATTATTGATCATTTGTCACTCGATTCACCATGGTATTCATCATTCGAGTAATTGTACCGGTATCGATCGTCATTCATCATTAACTGATTGGAGTTTCGTGCCGTGTTTATCATCATTGCCATTTTCGTGGCAAGTCGTGCTTGAGGAGTAGCGCACGCTACATACTCCTTTAGCGTACGCTAATTGGGTATAGGTAGCGCACGCTACCGCTCGCCTTTAGCGCACGCTAAGGCTACCTTGGCCGCGATCCGTAAGGTACTGGATCGCGGTGAGAATAATTGAACCGCACGCTCCGAGTGGTACGTAGCGCGCTAACGGTCGTAGTAGCGCACGCTATGTTTGTGGAGTAGCGCTAGGGCGGATCGAGTTGAGTCCAAAGGGCTACCGGATCGCACCGGGTTTATTCATAGCGCACGCTAGGCATTGTTGTTAGCGTACGCAACCGATATGTTAGCGCACGCTAAATAATGGTTGTAGCGCACGCTATCGAGGTTAGATCAGAGGGCAGATGGTTTTCTGGACTCCAGTACTGGGCGTCAAATATTTCGCTAGCGCACGCTAACAATGGATATTAGCGCACGCTAGTAGTATGGCCGTAGCGCACGCTACAAAAGAGTACGTAGCGCGCGCTACCGTGTTCGGACAGTGGGTACTGGACTACCCAAACTACTCGTTAGCGCACGCTATGCACAAGGGCTAGCGCACGCTAACCTGGACTGAGTATAAATTGGACAGTTTAGTCAGAGTTCGTCATTTTTCATCTCATTTCATTCCTTCGGTATTTTTGGGCGATTCCGAGCGATCCAGAGGGGATTCTTCGAGGTGTAATCATCAATCATCATCTTCAAGTCTTTGAGTTGAATTTATCATCACTTCATCATCTCCGAAACGTCGAATCAAAGGTATTAATCTCTTGGATCTAGAATTTTGGATTTTTGGGTTTTCCTTCCGATTTCTTCGTGTAAGCTTGGATTATCATTGGGATATGTTAAGTTATGGATTATCTACTTGGATAAATATATTCCTACGGATTTAATGGTTATTTTCGGAATTGTTTTCAAGAACCCTTGGGGTTGACTTCGGTTAATTGGGGATTTTCCGATTGATGTCGTTATAATCATGAATTATGGATTCCTAATGGATTATTGATATCCTTGAAGTGTTTTGTTAGTTCGAAATACTCATTTTGGTGTGGGTTTCGACATATTCGGGATTGGATATTTCCGAAGTTGTGCGGTCGGTTATGTATTCGTTGGAATGCCTATGAGTTTGTTTATCGTTGTTTCGACCCTTGGGTTAGTCGTGTTTTGTTGTTTGATACGTGTATTGAACGATTGTTGGTAATTATTGTTATTCAAGGTTGTTCGAGCGGTATATCTTAGTTAGGGCGTTGTTCGTGGACGGACATTCTTCATCGGTATTGAGTAAGTTAACTCTTACTCGGTTAAAAGGATACTCATTCCTTTTGTTGTTGATTGCTCATAATCATAATTCATTCATCATAATATTAATCATTTTGAGACTTGTGGTTGTCGAATAATCATTTCATTCACGAGGAACGACGGTTCCAAATCATTTCATTGGGTTATCAATCACGTCACTATTACTTTCATATCGGTGAGTCATCTTGGTTTTGTTTAATTATTATTCATTGGTATTCATCATGGTCATTCTCGTTCATGTGACCTTCCGGTTCATATTGCATGGCCGGGTGTGGTCAGTGGAATTTTTAGTCGGGCACACGATGGTCATGTATTGGGTTCACCGATACATTGGATCGTGCACACGTAACGCTTACCTCCGTGAGACTAATTAGGTACAAGGACGGATGTGTCCGGACATTCGTCTTGTACACTTGCACGTAACATTACGGGCGTACTATGATGCTCCTCTTCGCGTAATTCATAATTAAGAATATTTCATCACTTGATTAATTCATGATTGTGTAATTTCAACTCTTGAGGATTGTTGTTACGTAAATCGACCCGTTGGGGATTTTGTTTTCGTGTCACGGCAAGGCAAAGGCACGGAAGAGCATGTTGACGGCGAGTCGATGATACTAGTAGGGGGCCCGATCTGCTCATTCATTCATTCAGTCATTTATGTTTCCTTTATTCATTCCGCTGCAGACATTCCGTTTGAATGCTCATTTCATTCAGTGTTGTGTATTTTATCGTCACATAAAATACACATGTATTCTATTTTATCCTGGGTGTTGTATAAAACTCCTCATCGGAGTAATTGATGTTGTAATGTGGTTCGGTACTACATTTACCTGTGTAATTCATTCATTCTCATTCGCCTGGTGGGTCCCAGTCGGGGGTCCACGGCACTGTAATATCCGCCTAGTTTGGGGTGTTACACCGCCCTGGATTTCACGAGTTTCGTACCGCTAGCCAACTCGTTAGGGTCCTTGCAAGGCCTCGAGTGAGAATGTATGCTGCCGCCCTGTTCTCACGGCTTAGCGTGTGCGTGGTTTTGTTTTTCTGTAATTGTAGCCAACTCGTTAGGGTCCCTGTGAGGCCCCGAGTGAGAATGTATGCTGCCGCCCTGTTCTCAAGGCTAATTGTTTGACTGTTTGTTTCCGGAAAAAGACATGTCTTGTTTTGATTTTCGAAATGATATTGGTGCATGTACTATGAAATGTGTAAGCGATTGGTTTGCCTTGAATACTTGTACTAGCGTAATTGCTAACCCCTTTGGGGACCCGTTGTCGGGGAAATTCTTGTTATGGATTTCAGGTTATGTTCAGTCAGACGAGCGGCTACTGGATGGTACGAGGATGTCGGCCAAGGTTGTTGACATGTGCAATTGAGTCTTGTTATTTCCTACTGTCTCTTTTGATGTGGATGTTTTCCAAATTGTAAACTTATAGATTGTACTCGCGAGTACTTAGGCTTTTCCTCCCAGATTGTGATTGGTCTTTGTTGGAGTTACTGTATTTGTCGGTTGATGTTTATTATGCCGGTTGTGCCGGACGTGTTGTTTTATGTTCTTGTTGTTAATAATTGTTTCCTTGCTAACCGAAATGGTTAGTCGAGTGGTGTTTTCTTGTGTTAGCCTGGTGGGTCCCATGTAGGGGTCCACGGCGCTGTAATACACCTCGAATATCTTGGGGGTGTTACAGAAAATGGTATCGGAGCTCTAGGTTTATGGATACCTAGGCTTGTTGGTTATTTGGGTCTAGGTGTGTTTTGTTTTGCACATTGTCACACCGCTGCCGGCATCTCAGTACATCCAGTGCTCGTAAGTTCTCCTTACTCGATTCTCTTGTTTTCTCGTATTGAAATTCCACTTCTTGAACTGTGATTGCCTCTCTCGTACTTATCGTCGAGTTGTTTCTCGATCCATCCGGTTTGTGTACTTTTGATTCTAGTATTGCGCCGTCCTTTGTCTCTCTGGAGTAGGTGCGCCGTTCCAGGCTTGACCGTTTGTCGTTTTGCGAGCCTTCCATCGCTAAACTTCCTAGCATTGGTGGGATCGTTGGTGATCGAAAGATCCGAGTTTTGCTCCGTGGTATATTGTGAGAGGGCTTGACTCTCTAGTCTTTTGTTGTATGATGGAATCTGTGTTTGGTAATTGCGATATACCAAGTGTATGTTGAGCCGAATGTACCGATGAGTTGGACACCGAAGGGTGCAGTATAATGTAGAAGTTTTGAACATTGATATGTTCCAGATAGGTATTGATGGCGAGTTTGTTGAGAAACTCACATAGTCGGGTTTCGACATACGTCCAAATCGGTGATCTTTGGTTACGTTGTTAAACTTGAAGAGATAGTTTGACATATGCTTGGAATTGGTATTTCCGAAAGGCGCTTTTGAATCGGGTGATTTTGAATGTCGTATATGAGTGTGTCCGGGAATTGTTGGTACTTGGCTAATTATTGTTATTTACAACCAATGTGTTTCTATTAATAATAATACATGCGGCGTGCATGCTTGAAAATTTCTTAGACTTGATCGTATTGTGGGTTTTTGAAAAGTGACATGAATTTGGGCGAGCCATTACTGTATTTTCAAATAAAACCTTGTGTCGTATTTAAAGGTCGTGTTTAAAAGTGTTTAGGACATTTTATAAAATGCTACCACTGTTAAGCCCTTGTCGTGTTTAAAAAGGGGTCTTGAAAATGTTTTTTATCTTATCGGTTTTATTTTGAATAACTAGAGTATACGATTTTTAAAATCGATTAGCTGGGGAAACCTAGGTGTCGAGTCAAGTTGTGTTTGTTGAGTTTTGTCTCGTCGGATTTTGTCGACTTAGTCGCATCGCGACGCGTTGTTTGGGATCATTGGTTGTGATTAGTATCGAGGGGCGGTCGTCACTTACGTGCGACTTGTGGCTGTAAGTCTCCCTTCTTTGTGTTGTGCCTCGTGTGACACGAGCTATTTTTATGATTAATTGTTAAGTGATGGAATCCTCTTATGGATTTTGATTTCGTGATATGTGGTTATTTGACTCTCATATTTTGTTCTTATGAGGAGTAGTGTTGCTGGATTGTGCATGTTGAACTGTATTTCTTTTATCCGCTGCGTGAGTTCTTTTGTGATGACTCTCGGTATTTTACCGACCGAGTTTTATTTCGAAAACCGATTCCATTAACCGAGTTTTTGGCATTATGGCCTTGATCATTTTGGCGAAATTCTTATGACGGTATTTAGCATTTTGTAAATGGCTTCTGTGAGTTTTTGAAATATTACCGTCATCGGCCTTTTTGGCATTTTTGTAAATGGTTTTTACAGGGTTCCACGGGACCCAGGCGCTATGATGTTCCGTGTGATTACAAATTTTGGGCATTCTAGTTTTTGTTTGGCATCGTCCTTTTTGGCATTGAATTATTTTGAAAACTTGAGTATCTTAGAAAATAAATTTGAGACGTACGTTTAAAACGAATTGTTTTCTCGCGGTACTTCCAGGGTGCCACAATATGTTTCAAAATTCTTCTACCTCGAGGTCCAAAATGTTTTGAGATATTTTCAATGTTTTATAAACACTTTTACTTAGACCCGAGGGTCGAATATTCTGAAAGTTTTTCACTATCAGAAAGTGTCCTCATTTTTAACAAATGCGAAATGGTTTTCAAAAGTCTCGATAACGATGTTTCACGTTTTTACTTTTTTTTGAAAGATGATACTCGAGATCAACCGGTGTTTTTTCTAAATTATTTTCAAGAGGTGGTTTTCATTTTTTTAAAAACTTATCAATTCCCGTTTGCGTTTGGGAATGTATGTATGATGTTTGTATTGTCGTTATGGTGTTTGCTCCCGAGTATGATCGAATTGGTGGCATGAACGTCGAGGCGTTGCCACGCATTTGTTGTACTAGCCCTCTGTGGGAGGTGTGAACTGGTATTTACTGTTTGTCACCTCGTGGTGATTTGCGTGTTGTCGCACGGGTGTGAGCTGTTGAAGCTTGAGTTTGTACGTTTGTGTACATGTGTGATTGTTTCACGATGTTTGTAATTATGTGCTAGTTATTGTTCGGGCCGTTAAGGTTGCCGAACGATACCGTCGTTCTTTGTATTGTTTGTGTGTGTATAAATTTACGATCGAAATCGTTGTATATGATATGTGTTATGATTGTTTGTTGTGCTGAGTTGGCATCTCTGCTATGTTGTTTTGCGACGTTATGCCCCATTATATCTAGCATTTTGTATTTTCGGTATGCCGAGCCGAGACGTTTCAACCGCGATGTGCTGGGGCATGCACGTGTAATTGTCCTTCTCGTCGGTAACACATTTCGAGTGCAGACTCGAGAGACACCGAATTCAGTTTTGCGAATTGGCTACCGAGACTTTCGGAGTTTGCGCTTCAGCACAGATATTAGAATCGGCTTTGAGAGGCCTTTGAAGGATGTTTCTGTCGATTTCCTGTTGTGTCGTCTCCTTGATTTCGTTATTGTGAGTATCGGGGACGACCTTCTTTTATAAGAGGTCGAATGTAATACCCGTATTTTTTTTGGAATTCTTTTTTTTCTCTTTCTTCAGTCTATCGATTCGCCCGTTTTCATTGATTCTTTGTTAGCTTGTTCTGTATTTAGGTTTCATCGTTCGAACGAGCCGTGATCTTGTTTTGGGTCGATCTGGTTATCATTGTGACTTTCCGAGTTCGGTTCGATTCTTGTGAACCTGCTCGAAGTAACATCTTTTGGTTCTACTAGTTCTTTTATTTGAAGTGGATCGGATTTGGAACTTCGTATTTTCGACTCTGTCGACTCGTTTATGTTCGTTGACATTTTATGAGCTTGTCCTGCCCCTTGCTTTTGTTGATCGAACGAGGGTGGTATTATTTCGGAATTACTCGTTCGTCGTTGTGACTTTTCAATTGTTATTCCCTTTCCTGTGGATCTTATGCGAGTGTGCATCTTGTTGTTTTCACCGGATCATATTTTGTCTCGAGTTGAGATGTGAACCTTGGAGTTGTTGTTTGAATTTTATTGTTCTTCGTGATCGAACACGAGTGTTCGATTTTTGTTGTCTCGATCGTTGTGGTTCGATCGTTTGATTGTTCGGGTTTTGTTGATTTCGTTCCGTGATTGGTGAACGTTCAGGCTCCTTTGTAATTCCCTTCAGTTCGGGAAATTAGTCTGGTTTTCGATCTTCCAACCCTTGGGCGGTGGAATTCCGTAATTGTTCAGCGATCGGTTCGCGTTTTGATTGATGTATCGTTGGGTCGGTTAATCTTATTGATTTTCGTTCGTTGTGTTTTGTGATTGTCGGATAATTGACTTGGCTATATTATCCGTTTTATGACGCTTGTCATTTGTTGGTTTTATTATATCCCTAACGGCGACGTTGTGTCGGTCGCCGTGGAGCGTGTTTTCACGCCGTATATTCCTTTGCGTTGTTTGTAACCTTTCGCCGTTGGGCGTTAGTTACGCACTCTTGTGTATCTCGTTGAGTTTTCCTGGAAGGGATATTGCTTCTCCCTACTTGTTTTAAGTTTCGGGACGAAACTTCTTTTAAGGAGGGTAGAATGTAATATCCGCAATTTCGAATTTCGGTAATTTTCTTTTTTTTCGGCGGAAGTCCGTTTTGACGACTCACTCATGACTGTTTCGTCATCTCGAGAATGATTAATTCTGCACTTTTTGTCATCCGAGTTCGTTTCGGTGTCGTTTTGTTGAGTTCCGTGCTTTTTAGCGACTTTTCCGCACTTGAGCTCGATTCTTGCGAATCTCGTCCGAAACTGTTGTTTCGAGTTTCTCGCAAGTTCATTTAATGTTATTATTCATGTTGCGAGCTTTGGTTCGGTGTTTCGATCACGTATCGTGATTTTCGGACGTTTTGGGCCATTTTTGTAATTTCCCAAAGTTTGGGGTAATTATTTCCGTTGTCGAATTGCGACACTTCGGATGGTCGGAATCGTGTGTTCACTTAGTGCTTGGATTCGTCTTTGCGAGTACTTCGTAACCGTATCTTCGATTTTTACTCAGGTTCGGGTTTCGGGGTCGTCCGGACGTCGGAGTGGCCTGGCGAGTCACGGCCGGGGCAGCTGGCTTTGGCGAGTTACGGCCGTAAGGTGCGATTACGGCCGTAAGGTGTCCGATTACGGCCGTAAGGCGTGATCGGGTACGGCCGTATGGCGCTGGCGGCTTCTCGACGAAGGCGATTCTGGCCGTAAGGTGTGCGGATTACGGTAGTAAGTGTCCATTTGGTCTTTGGCGATTTTTGACGAATGCGATTACGGCCGTAAGACTGCCGAGTACGGCCGTAAGGTGTCCGAGTTACGGCCGTAAGGCTGCCGATTCTGGCCGTAACCTGCCGGCTATATATAGCACAGGCTCGGCCAGAACTTCATTTTCTTCTCGTTTTCCCACTTCCTTCCTCCTCTTCCGCGGTTGGAGACTTATGGATCATGGAGGCATGTTGTCATACATCCAATCCATGAAGTTCTTGAGTTTATAACATCAATCAATCATCCGGTAACCTCCTCCGATCTACCGAATCAAGGTTAGATTTCTTGAAATCTAGTTTTGGGGAATTTGGGTATTTTGGTTGTTTTCGTCCGATTAATCCGATTTAACTTAGGATTATGATGGATTAATGATTATTTAGATGTTTTATATCATTTCCATTATTATTCCATGGTTGGATCGTATCGATTCGTTGTTTTGGTCGAGTTCTTGGTCGACGCCTTGAAGGTGTCCGGTAGAATGTCATAGAGGGGTTTTCGGGCGTTCTACGATTATCCTTCCTCGTATGATTGTTGATTTATGGATTATATGTTGCTAGGGTCGAGTTTCTTGCGAAGAAACCGTGTTGAACCCTTCCGTTCGTTGTCATCTTCCTTTTCGTTAGCATCGGGCGTTCCGAAGCTTTCCGGTTGAGCCGTGTTCGTCGGGATACTTGCGTGCCGATTTTGAGGCAAGTACCTTGTCCATACTATTCTTGTTTTGGGAATATGATTAATCTTGTCGGTATTCTTAGTTTCCCTACGGATTCATGGTATATTTCGTGGTTTTTACGGAATCGAGTGGGTTTGGTTGTGGTCCGCCCTCATTGTTGTTTATATACGAATATACATGAATCGTAGGCGGGTTTTCGGGTGTATTCCAATTCCGTATTCATTTAGAAATGGTTGTGATTGTATTCTTCGAATCGTTAGGTTCGGTTTCATTGGTTCTAGCGTTCGTCGGTGACCTTCCTTTCCGTTCGTTGCGTCGTCAATAATTCAAGGCAAGTATTTTGGAAACCTTTATGCTTAACGTGAAATGGTAATGTATATTACTTGTGTGTAACTCACCTCGTGTTGGCAGACGGGAGTCAAGGAGGGAAATCTATCTGCCGCCCTGGATTTCACGAGTTTCGTCTGCTAGCCAACTCGTTAGGGTCCTTGCAAGGCCTCGAGTGAGAATGTATCTTGCCTGTTCTCACGGCTTAGCGTGTGCGTGGTTTTGTTTTTACGTAATTGTAGCCAACTCGTTAGGGTCCTGTGAGGCCCCGAGTGAGAATGTATCTTTGCCGCCTGTTCTCAAGGCTAATTGTTTATTATTTTGTTTAGGAAAAGACATGTCTTGTTTTGATTTTCGAAATGATATTGGTGCATGTACTATGAAATGTGTAAGCGATTGGTTTGCCTTGAATACTTGTACTAGCGTAATTGCTAACCCCTTTGGGGACCCGTTGTCGGGAAATTCTTGTTATGGATTTCGAGTTATGTTCGATCAGGCAAGGCGGGCGGATGATGGTACGAGGATGTCAGCCAAGGTTGTTGACATGTGCAATTGAGTCTTGTTATTTCCTACTGTCTCTTTTGATGTGGATGTTTTCCAAATTGTAAACTTATAGATTGTACTCGCGAGTACTTAGGCTTTTCCTCCCAGATTGTGATTGGTCTTTGTTGGAGTTACTGTATTTGTCGGTTGATGTTTATTATGCCGGTTGTGCCGGACGTGTTGTTTTATGTTCTTGTTGTTAATAATTGTTTCCTTGCTAACCGAAATGGTTAGTCGAGTGGTGTTTTCTTGTGTTAGCCTGGTGGGTCCCATGTAGGGGTCCACGGCGCTGTAATACACCTCGAATATCTTGGGGGTGTTACACCATGGGGCGGTTTTGATAGAAATTGCCGCGTTTCTGGGACGTTTTGGAGCCTGTTCTCGACCTAATCACTCAGACGCGTTTTGGAGGCTGAGGAGAGTTATAAATAAGCATTGAAGGTCATAATTGAGGGGATTATCATCCGGGAGATCGATAGTGTAATACCCATACTTTTTTTGACTGTTTGACCTTGCCGTTTCTCTTGTGTTAACACTCCGTAAATGCTTGGAGATGTTGTTGATATTGTTTTTGAGTTTCGTATCTCGTTTAGTTGTTGATCATGTCGTTTAGGACCTTGCGGAAATGTTCTGGACCAGAGATATAACGCACGCTAGGCCTAGGCTAACGCACGCTAATTCTGCCTGATTAGCGCACGCTAGCTTTGAGCCATAGCGCGCGCTAAGAAGATCAGTCAGGTCAGAACCAACATTTCAAACTGCTCTCTGGACTGGCGGATTAACGCACGCTAGGGGTTGTTAGCGCGCGCTATTCGTGGTTAGTAGCGTACGCTAACACCCGTCCGTAGCGCACGCTACCGGGCTGGTCAGCAGAGACAGTAAGTTCCACATTTTGGACTAGCGCACGCTAGAGACAGACGATTAGCGCACGCTAACGGAACCGGCAGAAACCACTGGACTATCCGGTGACTTCGCTAGCGCACGCTAATGAAGGAGGCGTAGCGTGCGCTAGGCAGCGATTATAAATATGGCAGTTGACTTTATTTTCGTCATTTCTCACCTTCTTCACTCCTTTTCGACGGGAATCACTCGGGAGAGGCGATCTTAGGCGATTGGAAGCGATCTTCCTTCTAACAACAATATATTTGGTTGGAGAACAAGGATTTCTCAACATCCAATTCCTCCTAACGTCCGAATCAAGGTAAAAATCCTTAGAACCCTACCTTTTGGGAATTTTGGGGTTTTTCGTAGATTCGTCCGTTTTAACCGCTTTGAAGCTTGAGAACCTTGAGATTATGATGTATCTATACCGTATGTATACCTTTCCTACGATTTTATGGTTTAGATTGTGCCGTTTCGGACTTGTGAGATTTAGAACGATTTTCCAACCTTTAGTTGATTATCCGTATATCTTTATGAATCGTAGACGGGTTTGGGGAGTTCCTTCGTGTAGTTTGAATATGGATGAGTAATTATCATACTCCTTGCGAATCGTTTAGGTGCCGGAAGCGCGTTCTTGGACCTACCGAACTCATACCCTTCCTCCGTTCGATTTCTCGATGTCTCAAAGGCAAGTATACATTTATGATTGTGCGTTCTCGACTTTGAAAGTAAGAGGAATTGATGGCATGATATGAACGAACCGTTTTTACGGCATTCATAGATATATTAATGGCATATTATGAGCGAACCGTTTTTACGGCATTCATATATGTATTGTTGTCATGAAACGAACGAAGCGATTTTGAAGGCATTCCTTCCTTTAACGGCGTATGATATGATATAACCGTTTTTACGGCATTCACTTACGTCATAAGATTTTAGTCATTAGGAATACTAGTCTTGAATTGATGAATTGACGGATTACATTTACTTTATTGTCGAGGAGTATTGTGTTGCATACGTGATATACTTGCACTAGCTATTCGATGGCTAACCCCTTGATGGGGGAAATACGTTTCATGAATTTCAGGTTCCCGAAGAGCGGACCGGTAGGTGCCGGGTCGGATTGCAGATGGTGGGCGAGTGTGATCTTGTGTTGGTCTTCCGGTTATGTTTTGAACTTTCCATTCGGTGTTGTTGTCTTGGATTGGTTATTGAATACTCGAGTATTGTTTTCCTCTTTCCTTGAAGTTCCGGCTGTGTTTGTGAAGTATTGACTTGTGATGTAATGTCTGTGAATACATTGGTTATGTTTTTGAATACCTTTGTATCGTCTTTCTTCTCATTATATGTAGACCTTCTCGGTCAAGTTTTATAGTCCGTGTATGTTTAGCCTTGTGTGTCCCACGGCGGGGCTCACGGTTTGTAATATACCCCGAACAACTTGGGGTGTTACAGAATATGGTATCAGAGCTTAGGTCTATGGATACCTAGGCTGTCGGTCTTTTGGGTCGAATGAGTCGTCAACTTCCCACAGTATCACTACTCTGCCATCATCACAGTGCGACCGGTACTTGTAAGACCTTTTACTCTTCTGATGTTTCCTTATTCATTATGCTTCATCTATGGATGTTCTTGAGAATCGATCACCTTAATGACGTGTGTTTGAATTGTGCTTACGTACCTTGTGTGTTCTTCAGTATGTCAGCTGGTAGGGGCCGTGGCCGTGGTCGTGGCCGTGGACGAGGAAGAGGTCGTGGCGCGGCCGTTTCCATCAGTTCAGTTGCGGGATCGACCAACCCCAGTTTGTCGAACTCGGTGCATCCCGACACCGAGAGTCAGCACGACCAATCAGACGGTCAGGGGAACAACGCGGACGTTGGAGTGGCGAATGCACTTCAACAATTGGCTACTCAGATGACTATTTTGGCCCAAACTGTTCAGCTGAATAACCCGAACCCAAACACGGATGCCTTGCTTCAGAATGTAATCCGTATGCACCCTCCACAGTTTGGCGGTGCCACAGACCCGTTAGGCTGGGAAGACTGGCTAGCGGAATTAGAGAAGATTTTCGAGGCGGTTGATTGCCCCGAGGTGAGGAAAGTACCAATTGCTCAGTATTTCCTTACTAAGGAGGCCGCTACTTGGTGGAAGGTCATCAAGCCACAGGATCGTATTGCCTCGTGGGATGAATTTAAGGAGCTCTTGGAGGCCGAGTTTTGCCCTTGGCCGGTACGAGAGAGCCGAATCCGAGCCTTCTTCGAGGCTAAACCACAGGATATTCCCGTTTCGCAGCGATCGTGGAGTACAATCAACAATTGATCCATGTGAAGGATCAAGTGCATGTAGCGTGATAAGATCCGTTATTTTGATATGCGGATGAAATTGGACTTACGACGGTACATGGCGGATTTGCTTGTACCACGCTGAAAGAGTATCGGGACGAGCTTTAGCCCATGATATGTTGAGCCCGACAACGATACCGTCGAAGAACCGAAGAAAGCAGAAGTCGCGGGAAATTTTCGGGATCTAAAGGTGGCAACTTTGAAGTCTCGGACGACTAACGTTTCGCCGGACAGTCGTCGCGTCTAATAAAGGGAAGAGGGTTACCGTTCCACTCCAGGTACCTCAAATCGCACGGTGACTTGCTATAATTGTGGCCGCCTGTGCCACTTGAATTCGGAATGCTACTTTCCACCATTAAAGTGTCACACGTGTGGACAGATGGGGCATAGAGCGGTTTATTGCTCTGAGCCGAACCAGACTTTGGACACTCGGGCTTCTGCCCCAACGCCACTTGATCAAGGTATTAATCAGCGGCAATCTTTTGGTCAACCTCAACAGAATTTCGGCAGGGGCCGGGGGCGGGGCCAGAATGCTGGAGGGGGGAACTCTAGCGTCGGTTCGGCACAACCATGGGTTTATGAGATGCGCCGAACAGATGAACCCGACGCGGCGGTGGCTTCAGGTACCATTCATATTCTATCTCATCCAGTCCGTGTACTTTTTGATTCGGGTGCTACACATTCTTTTATTTCCTTGGAGTGTGTACGCCGTTTGAATATAACTTGTTTGGCCTTGCGATCCCTTCATCGTGAAACTGCAGCGGGGATAGAATTGTGGGGAACCGGAGATTAGAGATTTTCGGTGATTATATCCGGTATGGAATGGTTATCGAACACGATTGTAGTTGATATGGAAGGCGAGGATGTAATCCTCGGTGAGGATTGGCTTGATAGTCATCAAGCGATTATGAATTACCGTACCAAGGTTATCACCATGATGGTGAAGACGGAGTGCAGTACTCATTTTTGGGGCGTAAGTCGGAACTACCCAAGTTACTTATCGGTGCCATGAAGGCCGTAAAACTTTTGAATAAAGGTTGTGCGGGCTATTGGTGTTATGCCTTGAAAATGAAAGGAAACGAAGTCGATCTCTCTTCGATTAGGTTGTTAATGAGTATCTGATGTTTTTACGGATGACCTCCGGGATTACCGCGATCGAGAAATAGAGTTTACCGTGGACTTAGAGCCAGATGCGGCTCCGATTTCTAAAGCACCTTACCGGATGGCACCTTAGAAATGCAAGAATTGAAGAATCGGTTGGGAGAACTTACGGAAAAAGGGTACATCGACCGAGCGCTTCGCCTTGGGGCGCGCTGTTCTTTTTGTGAGGAAGAAGGATGGTTCACTACGTTTGTGCATTGACTACCGTGAGCTGAACAAAGTAACCATCAAGAACAAGTATCCTTTGCCACGTATAGATGATTTATTTGATCAATTGCAAGGGGCTGCAGTTTTCTCGAAAATTGATTTAAGATCTGGGTATTATCAACTCAGGGTGAGGGAGTCCGACGTTCCGAAGACGGCATTTCAGACGAGATATGGGCATTATGAATTTGTAGTTATGCCTTTTGGGTTGACCAACGCGCCGGCAGTATTCATGCAGTTAATGAATAAGATATTCATCGAGTACCTCGACAGGTGTGTAGTCGTCTTTATTGACGACATCTTAATTTATTCACGAGATAAGGAGGACCATGCCCGACACTTGCGTTTGGTTTTAGACATTTTGAGAACCGAGCACCTCTATGCAAAATTCTCGAAATGTGAGTTTTGGTTGGAGGAAGTCATGTTTCTCGGCCATGTGATTTCGGCCGAAGGGGTTCGTGTAGACCCATGAAAATCGAGGCGAGTGCTAGGCACCGCCTAAAAATGTTAAGGAGGTTCGTAGCTTTTGGGCCTTGCTGGGTATTATCGGTTTGTCGAGGGTTCTCGAAACTCGCTCGACCGCTTACGAAACTACTCGAGAAGACCGAAAAGTTTGTTTGGACGGATGAGAGGCAATGAGCTTCGATGAACTAAAGAGACGATTGACTTCAGCGCCGATTCTAACTTTACCACATGGTAGCGAAGGCTTTGCGGTTCTGATGGCGCTTCGGTCAAGGCACAGGTTGTGTCCTTATGCAGCATGATAAGACAATAGCTTTTGCGTCACGACAATTAAAGCCTTACGAAATGAACTATCCTACTCACGATTTGGAATTAGCCGCAATTGTCTTCGCACTCAAGATTTGGCGACATTATTTGTATGGTTCGCCGTGCCGGATTTATACCGATCACAAGAGTCTGAAGTATATTTTCAGTCAGAAGGAGCTGAATATGAGACAGCGACGTTGGTTAGAGTTGATAAAGGATTATGACTTGGAAATTCTTTACCACCCGTAAAGCTAATGTCGCGGATGCATTGAGCCGCAAATCGGCATCTCTTCAAATGCTCGAGGTTCTTACACCTCGGACGAAAATCCGTCGGGACTTAATTGAGCAAGGGATAGAAGTTTGGCTTCAACGAGTACAGGGCATTGTGTACTCGAAATTACTTCGTCCTTAGTTGATGACATCAAAGGGAAGCGGTGGAGTGACCGATGATTTCTCAAGCGAAGGAAGATGTAATTAAAGGAAAAGCTCTGGCTTTATGGTACACGAAGATAGTATTACGAGATTTCAAGGCGGGCTTTGTGTTCGAACGATTTAGAGTTGAGACAGAGAATTCTCCGAGAAGCGCATGCTACGCCTTACTCAATCCACCCGGGACGAGTAAGATGTACAAAGATTTGAAGCGAAATTTTTGGTGGAATAACATGAAGAAGGATGTTACGGAGTTTGTACTACGGTGCTTGACGTGCCAACAAGTCAAGATTGAACATCAACGACCAAATGGGTTGTTGAAACCGCTTCCCATTCCCGAGTGGAAGTGGGAAGACATTTATATGGATTTCATCATCGCATGCCGAGAACTCGGGCGGAATGAATATGATTTGGGTGGTTGTCGACCGGTTGACCAAGTCTGCACACTTTTTGGGTATTAAGGATACTTGGGGGCGGATAGATCGGCTCGAACCTTTATTCTTTGAGATCGTGAGGTTACGGTGCCCCCAAAACCATTGTTTCGATCGAGACGGCCGTTTCGTATCGCACTTTAGTCAGGCCGTTCAACAGGCTTTGGGAACTGAGATGAGATTGAGCACTTCTATTCATACTCAGACTGAAGGTCAGACAGAGAGGAAGATTCAAACGTGGGAACATATCTTACGGGCTAGTGCCTTAGATCGGAGTAATGATTGGGAGATTCACTTGCCGTGATCGAGTTTGCTTACAATAATAGTTGGCATGCGTCGATCCAAATGGCACCCTTCGAGGCACTTTATGGTAGGCGATGTAGGTCGCCATTGTGTTGGGACGAGGCTTCTGAGCTTGTTGGGACGGAGCCGGATATGTTGATGGAGACTAAGGAAAAGATTACTATTATCCGGGACCGATTATTGGGCCGCCTGCAGTCGAGAAATCTTATGCGATACTGCCGTCGACCCTTGGAGTTCGAAGTGGGGGATCATGTCTTGCTCAAGGTGTCGCCG
Source organism: Orobanche coerulescens (assembly GCA_033398695.1). Taxonomy (NCBI): domain Eukaryota; kingdom Viridiplantae; phylum Streptophyta; class Magnoliopsida; order Lamiales; family Orobanchaceae; genus Orobanche; species Orobanche coerulescens. The sequence goes on along the minus strand of JAWKAU010000556.1, from coordinate 3,821 downwards.
ACCCGTGGAGTTTTCCGCTTCGGGAAAAAGGGGAAACTTAGTCCGAGGTATATCGGACCTTTCGAGATTTTGGACAGAGTTGGAGATTTAGCTTATCGCTTGGCGTTACCTCCAGCTTTGAGTCACGTCCATAGTGTTTTTCATGTGTCTCAATTGAGAAAGTACATACCGGATCCGAGCCACATCATCGACTACAGTGAGATTGACGTAGCCGAGGATATTACCTTTCCGGAGAGACCCGTAAAGATCCTTGAGCGTCGCGAGAAACAACTTCGGCATAAGACCATTCCACTGGTTAAGGTGCAATGGTCGAGGCATGGAGTCGAGGAGGCAACTTGGGAGACGGAAGAGAAGATGCGGGTGGAATACCCCGAACTGTTTATTTCTTAAGTTTCGGGACGAAACTTCTTTTTAGAGGGGGAGAATGTAATACCGTACTTTTTTGGTATTTGACCTTGCCGTTTCTCTTGTGTTAACACTCCGTAAATGCTTGGAGATGTTGTTGATATTGTTTTTGAGTTTCGTATCTCGTTTAGTTGTTGATCATGTCGTTTAGGACCTTGCGGAAATGTTCTGGACCGGAGATATAACGCACGCTAGGCCTAGGCTAACGCACGCTAATTCTGCCTGATTAGCGCACGCTAGCTTTGAGCCGTAGCGCGCGCTAAGAAGATCAGTCAGGTCAGAACCAACATTTCATTGCTCTCTGGACTGGCGGATTAACGCACGCTAGGGGTTGTTAGCGCGCGCTATTCGTGGTTAGTAGCGTACGCTAACACCCGTCCGTAGCGCACGCTACCGGGCTGGTCAGCAGAGACAGTAAGTTCCACATTTTGGACTAGCGCACGCTAGAGACAGACGATTAGCGCACGCTAACGGAACCGGCAGAAACCACTGGACTATCCGGTGACTTCGCTAGCGCACGCTAATGAAGGAGGCGTAGCGTGCGCTAGGCCGACCGATTATAAATATGGCAGTTGACTTTATTTTCGTCATTTCTCACCTTCTTCACTCCTTTTCGACGGGAATCACTCGGGAGAGGCGATCTTAGGCGATTGGAAGCGATCTTCCTTCTAACAACAATATATTTGGTTGGAGAACAAGGATTTCTCAACATCCAATTCCTCCTAACGTCCGAATCAAGGTAAAAATCCTTAGAACCCTACCTTTTGGGAATTTTGGGGTTTTTCGTAGATTCGTCCGTTTTAACCGCTTTGAAGCTTGAGAACCTTGAGATTATGATGTATCTATACCGTATGTATACCTTTCCTACGATTTTATGGTTTAGATTGTGCCGTTTTCGGACTTGTGAGATTTAGAACGATTTTCCAACCTTTAGTTGATTATCCGTATATCTTTATGAATCGTAGACGGGTTTGGGAGTTCCTTCGTAGTTTGAATATGGATGAGTAATTATCATACTCCTTGCGAATCGTTTAGGTGCTAAGCGCGTTCTTGGACCTACCGAACTCATACCCTTCCTCCGTTCGATTTCTCGATGTCTCAAAGGCAAGTATACATTTATGATTGTGCGTTCGACTTTGAAAGTAAGAGGAATTGATGGCATGATATGAACGAACCGCTTTTACGGCATTCATAGATATATTAATGGCATATTATGAGCGAACCGTTTTACGGCATTCATATATGTATTGTTGGCATGTAACGAACGAACCGTTTTTGACGGCATTCCTACATGTAACGGCGTATGATATGAGCGAACCGCTTTTACGGCATTCACATACGTCATAAGATTTTAGTCATTAGAATACTAGTCTTGAATTGATGAATTGACGGATTACATTTACTTTATTGTCGAGGAGTATTGTGTTTCATACTTGATATACTTGCACTAGCTATTCGACGGCTAACCCCTTTATGGGGGAAATACGTTTCATGTATTTCAGGTTCCAGAAGATCGGACAGGCAGGTACCGGGTCGGAATGAAGATGGTGGGCAAGTGTGATACTGTGTTGGTCTTCCAGTTATGTTTTGAACTTTCCATTCAGTGTTGTTGTACTGGATTGGTTATTGAATACTCGAGTATTGTTTTTCCTCTTTCCTTGAAGTTCCGGCCTGTGTTTGACGAAGTATTGACTTGTGATGTAATGTCTGTGAATACATTGGTTATGTTTTTGAATACCTTTGTATCGTCTTTCTTCTCATTATATGTAGACCTTCTCGGTCAAGTTTTATAGTCCGTGTATGTTTAGCCTTGTGTGTCCCACGGCGGGGCTCACGGCGCTGTAATATACCCTGAACAACTTGGGGGTGTTACAGATAGATAGAGCGGAGACACCAGAGGAGCAGAAATGAAGAGATTTGTGGGCGACGACAAAACCACGAATCCCTTACGGTTTTTCTTAATTTTTCCGCATCTGATTTTCTAGATCTGTTCGAGTAGGATTGTGATTGTAGCCGATTACATGACGGTTTGATTTATTTATTTTTATTTCAATTTACTCATTATTCGTATTGAGTTGGATTTTTCTCATTGTTCTTAATGCTTTTTAATTGTCTGGACAACAGTTGAATTGTTTTGAATGTCTTTATGGATTCGGGAGATGAAATTTAGGCATAGTTCTTGTGAGAATAATCATGATTTTCGTGAGATAGGGATATACTCATGGGAATTGTGAAGCCTAATTATTGTGGGGATTCTAGAACTTTTTTAGCTATTAATTATCTAATTCGAATAGGGATATATCGAGTTAATAATTCTTAGTATTTTCTATCGACCTTGGGAAAGGCTTTAGAATAATTTAGGAATTCCTGGCTTACAATCAATTGAATAAAAGTGAATTGAATTGAATAAAAATAATTCCTGATTGTTTGAGGTGAAAATTATAATCCTACACCCTTATTATTATTATCTTTATTTTCACTATTATTATTTTCTATTTATTTTTCTGCAATTAGTTTAGATATAAATTCCATATAATTGTTCTTCAAATAAAATTGTGAGTTGACTATATTTTGGTACTTAGTGCAATCAGTCCTCGAGGGAACGATATCTTACTCATCACTTTATTACTTGTTGACACCGTGCAATTGCGGCATAGTGTGAGGGATTTCCTCACGACAAGTTTTTGGCGCCATTGCCAGGGACTGATTTTTCGCTAATGTCATTACCAAGCGACTCTAATTTTAATTTGAAGATTTTTTTTCTTTAGTCTCTATATTTTTATTTTTTCATTATGTTTTCCTTTGATTATAGTGACACTTGGCATTTCATAAATTTCGATGTTCTTAATAATTTGCCTAATAGGGTCAGTCAGCCCCCTCCCCCGAAACAAAAGATCATATTTGAACATTGTGTAGACGCTCTCGAAATTCCTGATAGGACCCCTCTTGAGCGAGAATGTGCAAGTCGTGGTCTTGAGATTCACTATGGTTATTTTCCAGCTCATCGCTTTAGTAGTGAAGTTAAGGGGGAGGTTGAGAAGAAAGACATCTTGAGTTTTGGTCGATCCCCAAAGACTGATAATTACATAAAGTGTGATGAGCTTGTAGAAGAAGTTACCATTGATGATGTTTCCGAAGAAATTTCATTAAATTGTCATCAAACTTCGAATGATAAGGTGAACACTTTTGTGCCTAAAATTTTATTAACGGTGCCACGCATAATTTTTCCTAAATCCATAATGGGAGAGATTGACCCCATTACTTTTGATTTTGTTGAGGCTGATTCTTTGAGTTCTAATGAGGTTGTTCATGATATGTCTTTATTATTATTTACCCATTCGAACTCTACTTATTTTTACATACCTTATCATTATTATATTCTTCCACTATTTTTTGGTTGTCCACATAATTATTTT
>JAWKAU010000555.1:0-58000 GCA_033398695.1 Orobanche coerulescens | reverse complement strand
GACTCGAATACATGTAACATGGTTTTGTCTCCTACTAACAAGACTTATAAAGAAGAAAAGTCTTAAATGGAGCTATTATAGCCAATCCATACTACAGCAAGACTTAATCAAGAAGAAAACCTTAATCGGTGTTGTTACATCTAAATTATAGTAGAAAATGCTCGAATCTAATCAATTAACCTGAGTTTTTATATAGTACCAACTCGAATGCATATAACGTGGTCTTATCTCCTAATGCTTAATCAAGAAGAAAAGGCTTAAGTGGACCTATTATAGCCAATTCTCAGTCCAACAGGCTTGAATTTAATCAATAAACTCGAGTTTTTATAGAGTTCCGACACGAATGCATGTAATCTCGTATTAATTTCTATTAACAAGACATAATCAAGAGGTAAAGGCTTAATCTAAGCTATTATAGCGAATTCTCCATATAAAATGCTATAATCTAATCAATAAACCTTAGTTTTTGGTGAGTTCTGACGCGAATACATGTAACATGGTTTAATCTCCTATTAACAAGACTTAATCAAGAAATAAAGACTTATTCGGAGCTATTATATCAAATCCTTGCTACAACAAGAATTAATCAAGAAGTAAAGGTTTAATTGGAGTTGTTATAGCGATTTTTTAGTATAAAAAGCTCGAATCTAACTAATAAACCCACGTTTTTGTAGAGTCCCGACCTGAGTAAATGCAATATGGCCTTATCTCCTATTAACAGACTTAATCAAGAAGTAAAGGCTTAATCGGAGCTGTTATAGCCAATTCTGAGTACAAAACACTTGAATCTAATCAATTATCCTGGGTTTTCGTAGAGTTCCGACTGGAGTGCATGCAACATGGGTTATCTCCTATTAACATGACTTAATAAAGAATTAAAGGCTTAATCTAAGCTATTATATCCAACTCCCAATTTAAAATGCTCGAATCTACTCAATAAACCCGAGTTTTCGTATAGCTCCGACTCGAATACATGTAACATGGTTTTGTCTCCTACTAACAAGACTTATCAAGAAGAAAAGTCTTAAATGGAGCTATTATAGCCAATCCATACTACAGCAAGACTTAATCAAGAAGAAAACCTTAATCGGTGTTGTTACAGCTAATTTATAGTAGAAAATGCTCGAATCTAATCAATTAACCTGAGTTTTCATATTGTTTCAACTCGGATGCATGTAATGTAGTCTTATCTCCTATTAACAAGGCTCAATCAATAAGAAAAGGCTTAATCGGAACTATTTAGCAAATACTCAGTCCAAAAGGCTTGAATCTAATCAATAAACCCGAGTTTTTATAGAGTTCCGGCTCGAATGCATGTAATGTGGTCTTATTTCCTATTAACAAGACTTAAATCAAGAAGTAAAGGCTTAATAGGAGTTGTTATAGCCAATTGTGAGTACATAAGGCTGGAATCTAACCAATTAACCCGAGTTTTCATAGAGTTTCTACTCGAATGCATGTAACGTGGTTTTATCTCTTATTATCACGACTTAATGAAGAAGTAAAGACTTAAACTAAGCTATTATAGCCAATCCTTGCTACAACAAGACTTAATCAAGAAGTAAAACCTTAATCGGAGTTGTTAGCCAATTCTGAGTAGAAAATGCTCGAATCTTATCAGTTAACCTGAGTTTTCATGGAGTACCAACTCGAATGCATGTAACGTGGTCTTATCTCCTAATGATTAATCAAGAAGAAAAGGCTTAAGTGGAGCTATTATAGCCAATTCTCAGTCCAAAAGGCTTGAATTTAATCAATAAACTCGAGTTTTTATAGAGTTCCGACTCGAATGCATGTAATGTCGTATTATTTTCTATTAACAAGACATAATCAAGAGGTAAAGGCTTAATCTAAGCTATTATAGTGAATTCTCAATATAAAATGCGCTAATCTAATCACTAAACCTTAGTTTTTGGTGAGTTATGATGCGAATGCATGTAACATGGTTTAATCTCCTATTAACAAGACTTAATCAAGAAGTAAAGACTTAATCGGAGCTATTATATCAAATCCTTGCTACAACAAGAATTAATCAAGAAGTAAAGGCTTAATTGGAGTTGTTATAGAGAATTTTTTAGTACAAAAAGCTCAAATCTAACTAATAAACCCAAGTTTTTGTAGAGTCCCGACCTGAGTAAATGCAATATGGTCTTATCTCCTATTAACAGACTTAATCAAGAAGTAAAGGCTTAATCGGAGCTGTTATAGCCAATTCTGAGTACAAAACACTTGAATCTAATCAATTATCCCGAGTTTTCGTAGAGTTCCGACTGGAGTGCATGCAACATGGTTTATCTCCCATTAACATGACTTAATAAAGAATTAAAGGCTTAATCTAAGCTATTATAGCCAACTCTCAATTTAAAATGCTCGAATCTACTCAATAAACCCGAGTTTTCGTATAGATCCGACTCGAATACATGTAACATGGTTTTGTCTCCTACTAACAAGACTTATCAAGAAGAAAAGTCTTAAATGGAGCTATTATAGCCAATCCATACTACAGCAAGACTTAATCAAGAAGAAAACCTTAATCGGTGTTGTTACAGCTAAATTATAGTAGAAAATGCTCGAATCTAATCAATTAACACGAGTTTTCATATAGTACCAACTCGAATGCATGTAACGTGGTCTTATCTCCTAATGCTTAATCAAGAAGAAAAGGCTTAAGTGGAGCTATTATAGCCAATTCTCAGTCCAAAAGGCTTGAATTTAATCAATAAACTCGAGTTTTTATAGAGTTCCGACACGAATGCATGTAATCTCGTATTAATTTCTATTAACAAGACATAATCAAGAGGTAAAGGCTTAATCTAAGCTATTATAGCGAATTCTCCATATAAAATGCTCTAATCTAATCAATAAACCTTAGTTTTTGGTGAGTTCTGACGCGAATACATGTAACATGGTTTAATCTCCTATTAACAAGACTTAATCAAGAAATAAAGACTTATTCGGTGCTATTATATCAAATCCTTGCAACAACAAGAATTAATCAAGAAGTAAAGGTTTAATTGGAGTTGTTATAGTGATTTTTTAGTATAAAAAGCTCGAATCTAACTAACAAACCCACGTTTTTGTAGAGTCCCGACCTGAGTAAATGCAATATGGTCTTATCTCCTATTATGAGACTTAATCAAGAAGTAAAGGCTTAATCGGAGATGTTATAGCCAATTCTGAGTACAAAACACTTGAATCTAATCAATTATCCCGGGTTTTCGTAGAGTTCCGACTGGAGTGCATGCAACATGGTTTATCTCCTATTAACATGACTTAATAAAGAATTAAAGGCTTAATCTAAGCTATTATATCCAACTCCCAATTTAAAATGCTCGAATCTACTCAATAAACCCGAGTTTTCGTATAGCTCCGACTCGAATACATGTAACATGGTTTTGTCTCCTACTAACAAGACTTATCAAGAAGAAAAGTCTTAAATGGAGCTATTATAGCCAATCCATACTACAACAAGACTTAATCAAGAAGAAAACCTTAATCGGTGTTGTTACAGCTAATTTATAGTAGAAAATGCTCGAATCTAATCGATTAACCTGAGTTTTCATATTGTTTCAACTCGGATGCATGTAATGTAGTCTTATCTCCTATTAACAAGGCTCAATCAATAAGAAAAGGCTTAATCGGAACTATTTAGCAAATACTCAGTCCAAAAGGCTTGAATCTAATCAATAAACCCGAGTTTTTATAGAGTTCCGGATCGAATGCATGTAATGTGGTCTTATTTCCTATTAACAAGACTTAAATCAAGAAGTAAAGGCTTAATAGGAGTTGTTATAGCCAATTGTGAGTACATAAGGCTGGAAGCTAACCAATTAACCCGAGTTTTCATAGAGTTTCTACTCGAATGCATGTAACGTGGTTTTATCTCTTATTATCATGACTTAATGAAGAAGTAAAGACTTAAACTAAGCTATTATAGCCAATCCTTGCTACAACAAGACTTAATCAAGAAGTAAAACCTTAATCGGAGTTGTTAGCCAATTCTGAGTAGAAAATGCTCGAATCTTATCAGTTAACCTGAGTTTTCATGGAGTACCAACTCGAATGCATGTAACGTGGTCTTATCTCCTAATGATTAATCAAGAAGAAAAGGCTTAAGTGGAGCTATTATAGCCAATTCTCAGTCCAAAAGGCTTGAATTTAATCAATAAACTCGAGTTTTTATAGAGTTCCGACTCGAATGCATGTAATGTCGTATTATTTTCTATTAACAAGACATAATCAAGAGGTAAAGGCTTAATCTAAGCTATTATAGTGAATTCTCAATATAAAATGCGCTAATCTAATCAATAAACCTAAGTTTTTGGTGAGTTATGATGCGAATGCATGTAACATGGTTTAATCTCCTATTAACAAGACTTAATCAAGAAGTAAAGACTTAATCGGAGCTATTATATCAAATCCTTGCTACAACAAGAATTAATCAAGAAGTAAAGGCTTAATTGGAGTTGTTATAGAGATTTTTTTAGTACAAAAAGCCCAAATCTAACTAATAAACCCAAGTTTTTGTAGAGTCCCGACCTGAGTAAATGCAATATGGTCTTATCTCCTATTAACAGACTTAATCAAGAAGTAAAGGCTTAATCGGAGCTGTTATAGCCAATTCTGAGTACAAAACACTTGAATCTAATCAATTATCCCGAGTTTTCGTAGAGTTCCGACTGGAGTGCATGCAACATGGTTTATCTCCTATTAACATGACTTAATAAAGAATTAAAGGCTTAATCTAAGCTATTATAGCCAACTCTCAATTTAAAATGCTCGAATCTACTCAATAAACCCGAGTTTTCGTATAGATCCGACTCGAATACATGTAACATGGTTTTGTCTCCTACTAACAAGACTTATCAAGAAGAAAAGTCTTAAATGGAGCTATTATAGCCAATCCATACTACAGCAAGACTTAATCAAGAAGAAAACCTTAATCGGTGTTGTTACAGCTAAATTATAGTAGAAAATGCTCGAATCTAATCAATTAACCTGAGTTTTCATATAGTACCAACTCGAATGCATGTAACGTGGTCTTATCTCCTAATGCTTAATCAAGAAGAAAAGGCTTAAGTGGAGCTATTATAGCCAATTCTCAGTCCAAAAGGCTTGAATTTAATCAATAAACTCGAGTTTTTATAGAGTTCCGACACGAATGCATGTAATCTCGTATTAATTTCTATTAACAAGACATAATCAAGAGGTAAAGGCTTAATCTAAGCTATTATAGCGAATTCTCCATATAAAATGCTCTAATCTAATCAATAAACCTTAGTTTTTGGTGAGTTCTGACGCGAATACATGTAACATGGTTTAATCTCCTATTAACAAGACTTAATCAAGAAATAAAGACTTATTCGGTGCTATTATATCAAATCCTTGCAACAACAAGAATTAATCAAGAAGTAAAGGTTTAATTGGAGTTGTTATAGTGATTTTTTAGTATAAAAAGCTCGAATCTAACTAACAAACCCACGTTTTTGTAGAGTCCCGACCTGAGTAAATGCAATATGGTCTTATCTCCTATTAACAGACTTAATCAAGAAGTAAAGGCTTAATCGGAGATGTTATAGCCAATTCTGAGTACAAAACACTTGAATCTAATCAATTATCCCGGGTTTTCGTAGAGTTCCGACTGGAGTGCATGCAACATGGTTTATCTCCTATTAACATGACTTAATAAAGAATTAAAGGCTTAATCTAAGCTATTATATCCAACTCCCAATTTAAAATGCTCGAATCTACTCAATAAACCCGAGTTTTCGTATAGCTCCGACTCGAATACATGTAACATGGTTTTGTCTCCTACTAACAAGACTTATCAAGAAGAAAAGTCTTAAATGGAGCTATTATAGCCAATCCATACTACAACAAGACTTAATCAAGAAGAAAACCTTAATCGGTGTTGTTACAGCTAATTTATAGTAGAAAATGCTCGAATCTAATCGATTAACCCGAGTTTTCATATTGTTTCAACTCGGATGCATGTAATGTAGTCTTATCTCCTATTAACAAGGCTCAATCAATAAGAAAAGGCTTAATCGGAACTATTTAGCAAATACTCGATCCAAAAGGCTTGAATCTAATCAATAAACCCGAGTTTTTATAGAGTTCCGGATCGAATGCATGTAATGTGGTCTTATTTCCTATTAACAAGACTTAAATCAAGAAGTAAAGGCTTAATAGGAGTTGTTATAGCCAATTGTGAGTACATAAGGCTGGAAGCTAACCAATTAACCCGAGTTTTCATAGAGTTTCTACTCGAATGCATGTAACGTGGTTTTATCTCTTATTATCATGACTTAATGAAGAAGTAAAGACTTAAACTAAGCTATTATAGCCAATCCTTGCTACAACAAGACTTAATCAAGAAGTAAAACCTTAATCGGAGTTGTTAGCCAATTCTGAGTAGAAAATGCTCGAATCTTATCAGTTAACCTGAGTTTTCATGGAGTACCAACTCGAATGCATGTAACGTGGTCTTATCTCCTAATGATTAATCAAGAAGAAAAGGCTTAAGTGGAGCTATTATAGCCAATTCTCAGTCCAAAAGGCTTGAATTTAATCAATAAACTCGAGTTTTTATAGAGTTCCGACTCGAATGCATGTAATGTCGTATTATTTTCTATTAACAAGACATAATCAAGAGGTAAAGGCTTAATCTAAGCTATTATAGTGAATTCTCAATATAAAATGCGCTAATCTAATCAATAAACCTAAGTTTTTGGTGAGTTATGATGCGAATGCATGTAACATGGTTTAATCTCCTATTAACAAGACTTAATCAAGAAGTAAAGACTTAATCGGAGCTATTATATCAAATCCTTGCTACAACAAGAATTAATCAAGAAGTAAAGGCTTAATTGGAGTTGTTATAGAGATTTTTTTAGTACAAAAAGCCCAAATCTAACTAATAAACCCAAGTTTTTGTAGAGTCCCGACCTGAGTAAATGCAATATGGTCTTATCTCCTATTAACAGACTTAATCAAGAAGTAAAGGCTTAATCGGAGCTGTTATAGCCAATTCTGAGTACAAAACACTTGAATCTAATCAATTATCCCGAGTTTTCGTAGAGTTCCGACTGGAGTGCATGCAACATGGTTTATCTCCTATTAACATGACTTAATAAAGAATTAAAGGCTTAATCTAAGCTATTATAGCCAACTCTCAATTTAAAATGCTCGAATCTACTCAATAAACCCGAGTTTTCGTATAGATCCGACTCGAATACATGTAACATGGTTTTGTCTCCTACTAACAAGACTTATCAAGAAGAAAAGTCTTAAATGGAGCTATTATAGCCAATCCATACTACGGCAAGACTTAATCAAGAAGAAAACCTTAATCGGTGTTGTTACAGCTAAATTATAGTAGAAAATGCTCGAATCTAATCAATTAACCTGAGTTTTCATATAGTACCAACTCGAATGCATGTAACGTGGTCTTATCTCCTAATGCTTAATCAAGAAGAAAAGGCTTAAGTGGAGCTATTATAGCCAATTCTCAGTCCAAAAGGCTTGAATTTAATCAATAAACTCGAGTTTTTATAGAGTTCCGACACGAATGCATGTAATCTCGTATTAATTTCTATTAACAAGACATAATCAAGAGGTAAAGGCTTAATCTAAGCTATTATAGCGAATTCTCCATATAAAATGCTCTAATCTAATCAATAAACCTTAGTTTTTGGTGAGTTCTGACGTGAATACATGTAACATGGTTTAATCTCCTATTAACAAGACTTAATCAAGAAATAAAGACTTATTCGGAGCTATTATATCAAATCCTTGCTACAACAAGAATTAATCAAGAAGTAAAGGTTTAATTGGAGTTGTTATAGCGATTTTTAGTATAAAAGCTCGAATCTAACTAATAAACCCACGTTTTTGTAGAGTCCCGACACGAGTAAATGCAATATGGTCTTATCTCCTATTAATGAGACTTAATCAAGAAGTAAAGGCTTAATCGGAGTCATTATAGCCAATTCGAGTACAAAACACTTGAATCTAATCAATTATCCGGGTTTTCGTAGAGTTCATTGAGTGCATGCAACATGGTTTATCTCCTATTAACATGACTTAATAAAGAATTAAAGGCTTAATCTAAGCTATTATATCCAACTCCCAATTTAAAATGCTCGAATCTACTCAATAAACCCGAGTTTTCGTATAGCTCCGACTCGAATACATGTAACATGGTTTTGTCTCCTACTAACAAGACTTATCAAGAAGAAAAGTCTTAAATGGAGCTATTATAGCCAATCCATACTACAGCAAGACTTAATCAAGAAGAAAACCTTAATCGGTGTTGTTACAGCTAATTTATAGTAGAAAATGCTCGAATCTAATCAATTAACCTGAGTTTTCATATTGTTTCAACTCGGATGCATGTAATGTAGTCTTATCTCCTATTAACAAGGCTCAATCAATAAGAAAAGGCTTAATCGGAACTATTTAGCAAATACTCAGTCCAAAAGGCTTGAATCTAATCAATAAACCCGAGTTTTTATAGAGTTCCGGCTCGAATACATGTAATGTGGTCTTATTTCCTATTAACAAGAATCAAATCAAGAAGTAAAGGCTTAATAGGAGCTGTTATAGCCAATTGTGAGTACATAAGGGTGGAATCTAACCAATTAACCCGAGTTTTCATAGAGTTTCTACTCGAATGCATGTAACGTGGTTTTATCTCTTATTATCATGACTTAATGAAGAAGTAAAGACTTAAACTAAGCTATTATAGCTCCTTACTACAACAAGACTTAAACAAGAAGTAAAACCTTAATCGGAGTTGTTAGCCAATTCTGAGTAGAAAATGCTCGAATCTTATCAGTTAACCTGAGTTTTCATGGAGTACCAACTCGAATGCATGTAACGTGGTCTTATCTCCTAATGATTAATCAAGAAGAAAAGGCTTAAGTGGAGCTATTATAGCCAATTCTCAGTCCAAAAGGCTTGAATTTAATCAATAAACTCGAGTTTTTATAGAGTTCCGACTCGAATGCATGTAATGTCGTATTATTTTCTATTAACAAGACATAATCAAGAGGTAAAGGCTTAATCTAAGTTATTATAGCGAATTCTCAATATAAAATGCGCTAATCTAATCAATAAACCTTAGTTTTTGGTGAGTTATGATGCGAATGCATGTAACATGGTTTAATTGTAACACCCCGAAATCCTATTGGGTTATTACAGTGCCGTGGACCCCACGCCAGGAGATCCACCAGGCGAACATGACTAAAAATACATTAATTAACACAACAAGGGAAAATCATAGTCCTTACCATGACATCCGACACAATATTCCGATAAGGAATTTCAACGACAAAAGTAGCCTAAATGGCCAAAAATGAAATACAACAACATCCACGAACATCTGTTCGGGTAATACAACACGACAACAACTGACAAGACTGGAGTACACTCCAACTGACTGACCGAAAATGAACAACTCGTACTAGTATCGCTCGAATGCCTCGTCGCCATCATCATGCCCCTGTGTCTCAACTCTCTCCTCGCAAGCACCTAAAACATGAAAAACATGTTCCGCTTACCAGTCGATCATCCAGATAATGAACATCAAATGCATGTATAACATGATATGCATCCAAAGGCGTAATGAAACGGTACAATGATGATAATAATACGAGATGCTCACAAACCAATGTAAGAACCGAGCATTCGTGAAATACTATGCCCACGGCATACTATTAATACACATTGAGGTTAGAACATAAGTGCCCAACGGCGAATCATAATCACAGTACCACAATGAATTACACGACATGAACCAAACCAGAACTGAATTAATTATGAATCACAATGCCCGAAGGCTCCAATGAAATTACCAAGACAATCACAAAGGCCTTAAAGACACTCAGCCGAAGCTGTCAAATATCACAATCACATGAAGCCGAAATGACCAAAGTTATTGATTAGGGCGGCCACGGCATGAAAACCGTATCACAATTAGGGCGAAGCCACGGCATGAAAGCCGTATCACAATTAGGGCGAAGCCACGGCATCCAGCCGTATCACAATTAGGGCCGAAGCCACGGCATCCAGCCGTATCACAATTAGGGCCGAAGCCACGGCATCCAGCCGTATCACAATTAATGATAGTGTGCTGCCTTGAGTCGGCCAACACGATGATAGTAACACACGGATAGACACCGTCCTTGACGGTCCCAAATTAACACCTCGATTGCCTTAGAACGGCCAACCGACAACAATAATGCAGCGGATGATTCAATACCTCGATTGCCTAAAACGGTCAATAGACAACAATGATACCATGAATGAGTGAATACCTAGATTGCCTTAGAAAGGTCAATCGATAACAATGATTTAGTGAATGATTGGACATTTCGATTTGCCTGAGAATGGCCAATCGATAACAATGATACGATGAATGAGTGATTACCTCGATTGCCTTAGAAAGGCCAATCGATAACAATGATATGAAGGATGCCTCGGCACCTTTAATCGGTTACCGACGATGAAGGCGAGAAATGAATAAGCCAATGCCTTTAATCGACATGTACAGTTTTAATGACAATCCAAACAGGAATAACAATGATCTCAACGATGTCTTTAATTGACATCTATATTAACAACAATCGATACATCGATACCGCGAACCGGCTATCGACAATGACATTAATAAGGAGTATCACAATGCCTTGAATCGGCCGTTAACGAACAACAATAAACATTTGGCAAAATTGCCGGAAGGTATCGTATCGAACGATCTCTGGATATCAATGAATTCATGAAGAGACTAAGTCTCGGAATGATACAACACATTCATACGCATACATGATGACATTAGCTCATTGACTAGTACAAGTATAAAACTTGCCTCAACCGAAGGCGATGAATTCCTTCCACGAACAACGAACGGCGTCCTCCGATAAACACAAGTACTCGAACCACCTTGAATGAAATACAATTCGTTCAATAACACAATATCAATCGAAATCAACATAACGACCGAAAGAAACTCTTTGAGGCATTTAATCGAACACTAAATGTTCAAAGTTCCTCAAGAGCCTAAAAATCATCAATCGGGTTGAATGAATCGAAAATATGGATATACAATCCATAGAACACGATTAATAATGTTTACTAACATCAACCGATTCATCAAAATCGGACTAGAATCGAAAATCAAGAACAAATCTCGAAAAATCCAATCCTAGGAGATTTCAAGAAATTACCTCGATCCGACGAAGAACAATGATTTGATGATGATATAATCGATAAGGATCCTCAAAAATGCTTAGAAATCGAGTGGAATCGACCAAAAACTCCACTTCCCGATTTTTCCCGTCGCCAGCCGCACGGTGCGAAAAGTGATGAAATGAAGGTCTGGCCCGTCCCTGGCCTATATATGGCCGACAGGTTACGGCCGTAACCGGCAGCACTTACGGCAGTAACTCGGACACCTTACGGCCGTACTCGGCAGGCCTTACGGCCGTAACCGGCATTCGTCAAAATCTGCCCAGCACCAGCCGGACACTTACGGCCGTAACTCGCACACCTTACGGCCGTAACCGGCCTTCGTCAAAATCCGCCCAGCGCTCGTACGGCCGTACCCGATCACGCTTACGGCCGTAACTCGGGCACCTTACGGCCGTAACCGGCAACTTACGGCCGTAACTCGGCCAGGCCCTGCTCCGGCCGTGACTCGGCCGTGGCCACTCCGACGGCCCGGACGACCCCGAAACCCGAACCTGAGTAGAAATCGAAGATACGGTTACGAAGTACTCGCAAAGACGAATCCAAGCACTAAGAGAACACACGATTCCGACCATCCGAAGTGTCGGAATTCGACAACGGAAATAATTACCGGACTTTGGGAAATTACAAAATGGCCCAAAGCGTCCGAAAATCACGATACGTGATCGAAACACGGACCAAAGCTCGCAACATGAATAATAACATTAAATGAACTTGCGAGAAACTCAAAACAATGATTTGGACGAGATTCGCAAGCATCGAGCTCAAGTGCGGAAAAGTCGCTAAAAACACGGAACTCAACAAAACGACACCGAAACGAACTCGGATGACAAAAAGTGCAGACTTAATTATTCTCGAAATGACGACACGGTCATGAGCGAGTCGGCAAAACGGACTTCCGCGAAAAAAGAAAATTACCGAAAAATCGAAATTGCGGATATTACATACTACCCCCCTTAAAAGAAGTTTCGTCCCGAAACTTAAAACAAGTAGGGAGAAGCAATATCCCGCCATGAAAAATCAACGAGATACACACGAACAAGAATGATCACAATGAATGATAATGAATCGAAATCTAACAAGGATCAAAAATGACTCACCGGGGTGAAATGATAACGTAATGAGTGATAGCTCAAATGAAATGATTGGAAACATAGTTTCCCGTGAAGTGAATGATTAGTTTGATAATTATAAGTCTCAACGTGATTGATATATGATGAATGAATTATTTGAATGAATGAACGACAAATGAAATGAATGATCATACTATTACCGAGCAAGAATTAACTTGTTCAAAACCGGAGATGAATGTCCCTACCAATGGCTCTCGAAGCCTGGTAGGACCCCTTGGATGAAGCACGAGCTGGAGTAACAAAGTCCCCCGAGGCCCTTGATCTCTCTCGAGATCTACCGGAACTAGGACCCCTGCAATATTTCCGTAGGTGTCCCGGGTTCCCACACAGAAAACAGACAATAGCTGGCACCGTACACCGAGTACTCACGTGCCCTGCCGAATCACAGTTAAAGCAAACAACAGTCGAACTCGTCGTCTGAGAGGAAGATGCTTTCTCAGCACGAAGACGACTGGAAAACGACCTTTTGGACGTCGTAGCCCGATGTCCCTCAGAACGAACCGGCATCCTAGTCCTCTCACCCGAAGAAACTGAAGGATGCTTCTGAGTAAGCTCCTTGATCAAAAACTCTGCTCCAAGAGCCTTCTCGATGAACTCGCTAAGTGAATTACAATTGTGATTTAACAACTGCATCCTCAACTGCGGATTTAACCTCTTGCAAAAATACTTAATTTTATCCGCCTCAGTACGGATAATTGACGAAGCAACCGAAGTAGTCCCGAAACTTCTCGGCAATGACAATAACACCCTCGTCCTCGGCCATTCGGGTTCAAAACTTCTGACAACTTGGATTCACGAAGTGGAGCTGGATAATACCTCTCTAACATGAGAGTCTTAAACTCGCTCCAATTACAATCACGATCGAAGGGTTTCTAAGAAAGCCACCACGAATAAGCGCCCTTACTCAAGTAATAAGCCGCTCGCCACTTTACTCTCTTAGGACCTTTGAACCATGTCGAAGAGTTTATCAAAATGCTCGAGCCAATGAACAATATCACTGGTTCCGCGAACCCTCAAAAGTAGGCGGCATCGGCGAGAGATATCGCCCACAATCGATTCACTCCTCCCGATCTGTCCATGAAATGGCACTGCATCCTGTTGCGGTGGACCACGAACTATCGAGGTCTGCATGGTCTCCACTATCCGCGTCATCTGAGTCATCTGGGCCATCATGCCCTGCATAAATATGAATGGATCAACCCGAACACCTTCCGAGTGAGATGCCTCTCGGGCACGACTCCCTGACAGTGAATGATTATCTGACAGTGAATGAGTAGACTCGCTATTTGATGAATTAATGATATCCCTCGCGTTCGTGTGGGCATGCACACGAGATCCCGGGTTCTGGCCCGCACCGCGGCCTCTTCCCCTGCGTCCTCTGACAGCTCTATCCATACTGAAGTAGGAAAATCACACGATGATTATAGATTCCGCATGAATATCGCATTATGATTACATTACAGAGTGACAATAATGAGCATACACGCCCTCGCACAATGAATGCATTAATGATTTAATGAAATGATCGTCGACATTACGTCAGAGTATGATAAGATCGTATGAGACATCAAATGAGGTAACATGATTGCCTGATGAAATTCCTGAAATGATTACCTTGAACAAGTTAACAAGGTTGAAAATTTGATCCTCAAGATCAACAACTGAACCGTGAGATGGCTGAACGATTAATGAATTAACTGAACAATGAGATTGACTGAGTGACGAGTGAATTAGCTAAACGATGAGATTAATTGAGTGATGAATGAATTAGCTGAAGGATGAGGTTAATTGAGTGATGAACGAAGCAACTGAGCCATGATATTGACCGAATGATGAATGAATTAACTGAGTGATGAATGAGTTATCTGAGTGATGAATTAATTAACTGAATAATGAGATTGACTGAGTAACGAGTGAATTAGCTAAACGATGAGATTAATTGAGTGATGAATGAATTAGCTGAACGATGAGGTTAATTGAGTGATGAACGAAGCAACTGAGCCATGATATTGACCGAATGATGAATGAATTAACTGAGTGATGAATGAGTTATCTGAGTGATGAATTAATTAACTGAATAATGAGATTGACTGAGTAATGAATGAATTGACGGAACAATGAGATTGACTGAGTGATTAATGAATTAATATGAACAATGAGATTGACTAAGTGATGAATGAATTATGTGAGTGATGATATTGACTGAGTGACGAATGAATTAACTGACTGATGAATGAATTATCTGAGTGATGATATTGACTGAGTGATGAATGAATTAACTGAGTGATGAATGAATTATCTGAGTGATGTTATTGACTGAGTGACGAATGAATTAACTGACTGATGAATGAATTATCTGAGTGATGATATTGACTGAGTGAGGAATGAATTAACTGAGTGATAGATGAATTATCTGAGTGATGATATTGACTGAGTGATGAATGAATTAACTGAGTGATGAATGAATTATCTGAGTGATGTTATTGACTGAGTGATGAATGAATTAACTGCGTGATAGATGAATTATCTGAGTGATGATATTGACTGAGTGATGAATGAATTAACTGAGTGATGAATGAATTATCTGAGTGATGTTATTGACTGAGTGATGAATGAATTAACTGAGTGATGAGATCAAAATGATGATTGAAAATTATTAACTGATAAATGAGTTGATCCTTAATGCTTACACAAGTCACACGTGCTCCAAAACAATTACTCATGAATCATTTATAGCACTAATATCACATATAGGTTTCAGCAAAGCATGAACGATTAATGAGATGATGGATGTATGAACACAAAGAGAATCGAGTCCTTACACAGGTCATACGAAGCTTCGAGGTCTCGCGATACTAGTCTTCACTGACGACGACTAGATGAATGAATGACTCGTGCAGTCGCACTAATATTACGACTCACAAAACCTGACTGACTAGATTGTCATAACCTGACAATCCCACTACTACCGCGTCGGTAGGACCACATAACTCACATCTCAGGGTATTCCACAACCCAAATCTCTGATACCATTTCTGTAACACCCCCAAATCCTATTGGGTTATTACAGTGCCGTGGACCCCACGCCAGGAGATCCACCAGGCGAACATGACTAAAAATACATTAATTAACACAACAAGGGAAAATCATAGTCCTTACCATGACATCCGACACAATATTCCGATAAGGAATTTCAACGACAAAAGTAGCCTAAATGGCCAAAAAATAAAATACAACAACATCCACGAACATCTGTTCGGGTAATACAACACGACAACAATTGACAAGACTGGAGTACACTCCAACTGACTGACCGAAAATGAACAACTCGTACTAGTATCGCTCGAATGCCTCGTCGCCATCATCATGCCCCTGTGTCTCAACTCTCTCCTCGCAAGCACCTAAAACATGAAAAACATGTTCCGCCCCCACGAGTCGATCATCCAGATAATGAACATCAAATACATGTATAACATGATATGCATCCAAAGGCAGAATGAAACGGTACAATGATGATAATAATACGAGATGCTCACAAACCAATGTAAGAACCGAGCATTCGTGAAATACTATGCCCACGGCATACTATTAATACCTGTTCAACAGGTTAGAACATAAGTGCCCAACGGCGAATCATAATCACAGAGTACCACAATGAATTACACGACATGAACCAAACCAGAACTGAATTAATTATGAATCACAATGCCCGAAGGCTCCAATGAAATTACCAAGACAATCACAAAGGCCTTAAAGACACTCAGCCGAAGCTGTCAAATATCACAATCACATGAAGTCGAAACAGCCCGAAGCTGTTATTGATTAGGGCCGAAGCCACGGCATGAAAACCGTATCACAATTAGGGCCGAAGCCACGGCATGAAAGCCGTATCACAATTAGGGCCGAAGCCACGGCATCCAGCCGTATCACAATTAGGGCCGAAGCCATGGCATCCAGCCGTATCACAATTAAGTCCGAAGCCACGGCATCCAGCCGTATCACAATTAATGATAGTGTGCTGCCTTGAGTCGGCCAACACGATGATAGTAACACACGGATAGACACCGTCCTTGACGGTCCCAAATTAACACCTCGATTGCCTTAGAACGGCCAACCGACAACAATAATGCAGCGGATGATTCAATACCTCGATTGCCTAAAACGGTCAATAGACAACAATGATACCATGAATGAGTGAATACCTAGATTGCCTTAGAAAGGTCAATCGATAACAATGATTTAGTGAATGATTGAACATTTCGATTTGCCTGAGAATGGCCAATCGATAACAATGATACGATGAATGAGTGATTACCTCGATTGCCTTAGAAAGGCCAATCGATAACAATGATATGAAGGATGCCTCGGCACCTTTAATCGGTTACCGACGACGAAGGCGAGAAATGAATAAGCCAATGCCTTTAATCGACCTGTACAGTTTTAATGACAATCCAAACAGGAATAACAATGATCTCAACGATGTCTTTAATTGACATCTATATTAACAACAATCGATACATCGATACCGCGAACCGGCTATCGACAATGACATTAATAAGGAGTATCACAATGCCTTGAATCGGCCGTTAACGAACAACAATAAACATTTGGCAAAATTGCCGGAAGGTATCGTATCGAACGATCTCTGGATATCAATGAATTCATGAAGAGACTAAGTCTCGGAATAATACAACACATTCATACGCATACATGATGACATTAGCTCATTGACTAGTACAAGTATAAAACTTGCCTCAACCGAAGGCGATGAATTCCTTCCACGAACAACGAACGGCGTCCTCCGATAAACACAAGTACTCGAACCACCTTGAATGAAATACAATTCGTTCAATAACACAATATCAATCGAAATCAACATAACGACCGAAAGAAACTCTTTGAGGCATTTAATCGAACACTAAATGTTCAAAGTTCCTCAAGAGCCTAAAAATCATCAATCGGGTTGAATGAATCGAAAATATGGATATACAATCCATAGAACACGATTAATAATGTTTACTAACATCAACCGATTCATCAAAATCGGACTAGAATCGAAAATCAAGAACAAATCTCAAAAATCCAATCCTAGGAGATTTCAAGAAATTACCTCGATCCGACGAAGAACAATGATTTGATGATGATATAATCGATAAGGATCCTCAAAAATGCTTAGAAATCGAGTGGAATCGACCAAAAACTCCACTTCCCGATTTTTCCCGTCGCCAGCCGCACCCGGGTGCAGAAAAGTGATGAAATGAAGGTCCAGCCCGTCCTGGCCTATATATGGCCGACAGGTTACTGGCCAGAATCGGCAGCCTTACGGCCGTAACTCGGACACCTTACGGCCGTACGGCAGCCTTACGGCCGAACGCATTCGTCAAAATCGCCAAAGACTAAATGGACACTTACTACGTGAATCGCACACCTTACGGCCAGAATCCGGCCTTCGTCAAAATCCGCCTGCGGCCGTACCCGATCACGCTTACGGCCGTAATCGGGCACCTTACGGCCGTAATCGGCACCTTACGGCCGTAACTCGCCAAAGCTGCCCTCTGCCGTGACTCGGCCGTGGCCACTCCGACGGCCCGAACGACCCCGAAACCCAAACCTGAGTAGAAATCGAAGATACGGTTACGAAGTACTCGCAAAGACGAATCCAAGCACTAAGAGAACACACGATTCCGACCATCCGAAGTGTCGGAATTCGACAACGGAAATAATTACCCCAGACTTTGGGAAATTACAAAAATGGCCCAAAACGTCCGAAAATCACGATACGTGATCGAAACACCGGACCAAAGCTCGCAACATGAATAATAACATTAAATGAACTTGCGAGAAACTCGAAACAACAGTTTCGGACGAGATTCGCAAGAATCGAGCTCAAGTGCGGAAAAGTCGCTAAAAAGCACGGAACTCAACAAAACGACACCGAAACGAACTCGGATGACAAAAAGTGCAGAATTAATTATTCTCGAAATGACGAAACGGTCATGAGCGAGTCGTCAAAACGGACTTCCGCCGAAAAAAAGAAAATTACCGAAAAATCGAAATTGCGGATATTACATTAATCTCCTATTAACAAGACTTAATCAAGAAGTAAAGACTTAATCGGAGCTATTATATCAAATCCTTGCTACAACAAGAATTAATCAAGAAGTAAAGGCTTAATTGGAGTTGTTATAGAGATTTTTTTAGTACAAAAAGCTCAAATCTAACTAATAAACCCAAGTTTTTGTAGAGTCCCGACCTGAGTAAATGCAATATGGTCTTATCTCCTATTAACAGACTTAATCAAGAAGTAAAGGCTTAATCGGAGCTGTTATAGCCAATTCTGAGTACAAAACACTTGAATCTAATCAATTATCCCGAGTTTTCGTAGAGTTCCGACTGGAGTGCATGCAACATGGTTTATCTCCTATTAACATGACTTAATAAAGAATTAAAGGCTTAATCTAAGCTATTATAGCCAACTCTCAATTTAAAATGCTCGAATCTACTCAATAAACCCGAGTTTTCGTATAGATCCGACTCGAATACATGTAACATGGTTTTGTCTCCTACTAACAAGACTTATCAAGAAGAAAAGTCTTAAATGGAGCTATTATAGCCAATCCATACTACAGCAAGACTTAATCAAGAAGAAAACCTTAATCGGTGTTGTTACATCTAAATTATAGTAGAAAATGCTCGAATCTAATCAATTAACCTGAGTTTTCATATAGTACCAACTCGAATGCATGTAACGTGGTCTTATCTCCTAATGCTTAATCAAGAAGAAAAGGCTTAAGTGGAGCTATTATAGCCAATTCT
Source organism: Orobanche coerulescens (assembly GCA_033398695.1). Taxonomy (NCBI): domain Eukaryota; kingdom Viridiplantae; phylum Streptophyta; class Magnoliopsida; order Lamiales; family Orobanchaceae; genus Orobanche; species Orobanche coerulescens. The sequence continues at coordinate 38,801 of JAWKAU010000555.1, read as the reverse complement.
CAGTCCAAAAGGCTTGAATTTAATCAATAAACTCGAGTTTTTATAGAGTTCCGACACGAATGCATGTAATCTCGTATTAATTTCTATTAACAAGACATAATCAAGAGGTAAAGGCTTAATCTAAGCTATTATAGCGAATTCTCCATATAAAATGCTCTAATCTAATCAATAAACCTTAGTTTTTGGTGAGTTCTGACGCGAATAGATGTAACATGGTTTAATCTCCTATTAACAAGACTTAATCAAGAAATAAAGACTTATTCGGAGCTATTATATCAAATCCTTGCTACAACAAGAATTAATCAAGAAGTAAAGGTTTAATTGGAGTTGTTATAGCGATTTTTTAGTATAAAAAGCTCGAATCTAACTAATAAACCCACGTTTTTGTAGAGTCCAGACCTGAGTAAATGCAATATGGTCTTATCTCCTATTAACAGACTTAATCAAGAAGTAAAGGCTTAATCGGAGCTGTTATATCCAATTCTGAGTACAAAACACTTGAATCTAATCAATTATCCCGGGTTTTCGTAGAGTTCCGACTGGAGTGCATGCAACATGGTTTATCTCCTATTAACATGACTTAATAAAGAATTAAAGGCTTAATCTAAGCTATTATATCCAGCTCCCAATTAAAATGCTCGAATCTACTCAATAAACCCGAGTTTTCGTATAGCTCCGACTCGAATACATGTAACATGGTTTTGTCTCCTACTAACAAGACTTATCAAGAAGAAAAGTCTTAAATGGAGCTATTATAGCCAATCCATACTACAGCAAGACTTAATCAAGAAGAAAACCCTAATCGGTGTTGTTACAGCTAATTTATAGTAGAAAATGCTCGAATCTAATCAATCAACCTGAGTTTTCATATTGTTTCAACTCGGATGCATGTAATGTAGTCTTATCTCCTATTAACAAGGCTCAATCAATAAGAAAAGGCTTAATCGGAACTATTTAGCAAATACTCAGTCCAAAAGGCTTGAATCTAATCAATAAACCCGAGTTTTTATAGAGTTCCGGCTCGAATGCATGTAATGTGGTCTTATTTCCTATTAACAAGACTCAAATCAAGAAGTAAAGGCTTAATAGGAGCTGTTATAGCCAATTGTGAGTACATAAGGGTGGAATCTAACCAATTAACCCGAGTTTTCGTAGAGTTTCTACTCGAATGCATGTAACGTGGTTTTATCTCTTATTATCATGACTTAATGAAGAAGTAAAGACTTAAACTAAGCTATTATAGCCAATCCTTACTACAACAAGACTTAATCAAGAAGTAAAACCTTAATCGGAGTTGTTAGCCAATTCTGAGTATAAAATGCTCGAATCTTATCAGTTAACCTGAGTTTTCATGGAGTACCAACTCGAATGCATGTAACGTGGTCTTATCTCCTAATGATTAATCAAGAAGAAAGGGCTTAAGTGGAGCTATTATAGCCAATTCTCAGTCCAAAAGGCTTGAATTTAATCAATAAACTCGAGTTTTTATAGAGTTCCGACACGAATGCATGTAATCTCGTATTAATTTCTATTAACAAGACATAATCAAGAGGTAAAGGCTTAATCTAAGCTATTATAGCGAATTCTCCATATAAAATGCTCTAATCTAATCAATAAACCTTAGTTTTTGGTGAGTTCTGACGCGAATAGATGTAACATGGTTTAATCTCCTATTAACAAGACTTAATCAAGAAATAAAGACTTATTCGGAGCTATTATATCAAATCCTTGCTACAACAAGAATTAATCAAGAAGTAAAGGTTTAATTGGAGTTGTTATAGCGATTTTTAGTATAAAAGCTCGAATCTAACTAATAAACCCACGTTTTTGTAGAGTCCAGGACACGAGTAAATGCAATATGGTCTTATCTCCTATTAATGAGACTTAATCAAGAAGTAAAGGCTTAATCGGAGTGTTATATCCAATTATGACTACAAAACACTTGAATCTAATCAATTATCCCGGGTTTTCGTAGAGTTCCGACTGGAGTGCATGCAACATGGTTTATCTCCTATTAACATGACTTAATAAAGAATTAAAGGCTTAATCTAAGCTATTATATCCAGCTCCCAATTAAAATGCTCGAATCTACTCAATAAACCCGAGTTTTCGTATAGCTCCGACTCGAATACATGTAACATGGTTTATGTAATATCCGAAAATTCTACTACTGTTATTTAACATTATTTTATCCGAGTTATGTTGTACAGTGTGGTATCTGTACAGTATGGATAAAATAAATGAAGGACTGAGACATCTGTATTGGTACAATTATCGTACTTGGTTGACAATTACATTTAAGAAGTATATGTATTCAGTATGCCGTATGTTCGTATTCTGTATGTTGAGACGTTGGACAAGAATAGCTGAAAATGGCTAAGTATAGCCTTATTAGCGCACGCTGATATTCATGCATAACGCACGCTATCGTGCAGGATTAGCGCACGCTACGTTTATAGGTTAGCGTACGCTAGTGCGCATGCATCGGAAGGAATCTGCGTGGACCTACCGCCGCGCACGTTCAGATAAGTCAACGGATGTTGTAATGTAGTGTTAGCGCACGCTAATGCATGTTGATTAGCGCACGCTAACTGTATATTGGACAAAAAGGAATCTTATCCTAGTCAGAGCTGTCGGCGTGTGGACCCGTGTTCGGAGCATACAGACAAACGAGTCAACTAATGTTAGCGCACGCTAAACGCAAGGACTTGCGTACGCTAGAGAGTGTAAATTACGTACGCTAATGCATGGGCATTACGTACGTAAGCTCATGTACGAAGCCAGACAGTAGTCTCTGGACTACGATAGCGCACGCTAACAAAGGTCAGTTAGCGCACGCTAAAGCCTTAGCGCACGCTAAACATGAGATGTTAGCGCACGCTAGTAATGCAGTCTATATAAGGGACAGACGGGTATTATGAAGCATTTCGTCCATTCTTTCACTTTCAGTCGATAGAGAGAGCTTTGGGAGGTTCTTGAGGTTCCCAAGCACGGTGAGGTGGTGATCTTTAACAAGATTAAAGATGGAAATCATGGATTAAAGCTTTGTTCTTGAAATCATTGGTGATTCTTGGAAATGGATTCAACCTTGGAAATCAATCCATTCCTTCATAAAGGTAATCACTTTTCATCTTTGGATTTCGTTTTGGATTGAATGTTGATGATTATTACATAAACAAGTTTGACAAGCATGATTATGAGATGGTATACCGGAGTATGATGATATTAATATGATTCTTGTGATTTAGATTGTGTCGTTCGTTTTCTTGAGATAAGTGGATTAATCCTTCTCCTCGTTTCGGATGTTGATGTTATTGTAGATGATTACTCTTTGTAATGGAAGATTAAGGAAGTGTGGTTACGTTCTTGACGTTTCGTGTATTAATATTAAGGAAGATGATATATGGATATAGAACTTGGATTATAAGTTGGATGATTGTTTATATGTTAAAGGATATCGGATTTCGTTGTTTTGATAGCTTTGAACATGATTCAATCACTTAGTGTTCTTGAAATCGCCATAAGTTGATCGGTATCGAAAAACATGCATCCGGCTCAAAGATTAGCGCACGCCACGTTTCTTGCCTAGCGCGCTAACGGGAGCAACTTAGCGCACGCTACGTTAGGTGATTAACGTGCGCTAAGAAGCCGTAGAAAGTGCGATATTTTCGTGTTGTGGTTGTAAATTCGTCTGGTTTGAGTAGGATTGATTCGACTAGTGTTTAATCGAGATATTGTCGAGCCGTTGGGTTTGTGAATTGGTTTTATCGATTGTTGATTGTTATCAAACTTGTTGTCTATCGATTCATCGTAATAGGTTTAGAATATTGATCGGTGATTACAACCGTGTGTTGCGGTCGAGCTCGAGTATGTTCGTGAATTGCTTTGGTCGGGACCGGGACTTGTAGATGACGGCAATGGAATTGGTAACTTCATCGGTATCGAGGTAAGTTATTACTTGCTCGATTCATAATATTTAATGAATGGTTTCCGTTTCATTCGTGTATAATTCGTATAGCAATGTTAATAATCGTAATCACGGGAGATTTGAGATTATAAATCGTATTCGAAGTTTTGGGAATCTAAATCATAATGTATATGATTTACTTGTGTTATTGGTATACTTGTATATCGAGCATATAATGTGCTAAAGACGAAGATATGAATAAACAGCAATCCGTGATACTTTGGACCGTCGATTATTGAGGATAATGGTTCATGATGGTTTAGACATTGAGATCGTTCTCGAAGGACTCGGGGCAAGTACTCTAATCATTTTTATCATTTGTGTCAATCATGTCGTGATACATTCGTGTATCGTTGTTGTCATGCATTTGTGCATTGTTGTTGTCGTGTATTGTGTATTGTTGTTTTGTGCAGTTGTGCATTGTTGTCATATGTCCACCTCGTGTTGGTCCGACGGGATCATCGGGGGATCTATGCTAGCGCGCGCTGGATCATCGGACAGGTTTTCCACCACGGTTGGTCTGACGGGGTCATCGTGGGATCTAGGCAGTGAACGCTGGATCATCGGATTACCTACGTGTTGTTGTTGTGCATATGTATATTATGGATTTGCCATAAGTATACATTGTCGTTATTCTTGTGATCATATTGACGTTGTCATATGAGTATGCATTTGTAGGTCTTGTGTTAGGACCATGTCCGTATGTTGTGTTGATCGATCTCGGATTAGACGGCGTGATGGAAATGGTATTTCGTATCTTGAGGTATGTTCCGTATTTCCTTGATACTTGTCTTTGATGGACAATCGATTTTCGTATTGAAATTGTCGACGTCATCCGATGGATTGAATTGGCGAGTTGGTATAATTTCCGTATCGCGAGTTATGATAATGTTTTTGAGAACCTTGGGTATTGTTGAGATACCGCATGAGATATTTTGGTATTATCCCATGGAGATGTTAAGGATACGAATTGTGGATTTTCGTAAAGTTAAGACGGTAAGATTACATTGGTCGTATTCTTACTTAGTATTTCCATTGATATGTAATTATTGACGTGATGTGATGGTTATCATTGTTGGATATTATGGTGACCCGTCGTGGGCTTTCTTTTAGGTTCTTGGATTATCAAGCTTGTAGCGGTCGTGGAGAGATGAGCTTCCTGAGGATACCGGCTAGAACATGTATTTGTGTATTGAGCTTACATTCGCTTGTTGTATTCCATTGCTAGAGTATTTTAATCGTTTGTTTTTCTCATTGCGTGAGTATTTTTAAATGGTCTTTTGGTATTTGGTAACTTAGGTTACCTTGGCGATCGTTCTCTAAATCTATTCAGCCGATGCGTGTAGCGATAGCTTAACGTATGTACTTAAACTGTTGAGTCTTGGCATTTCGGGCCTTGTGGTTTCAAATGAGTTTTTACGACGGTTTGATAAACGAGTTTTATAAATCTTCGAATGGTTTTAATAGATAATACCGTCGTTAGCCTCTTGGGGGTTTTGTAAATGTTTGCGTAAATTTCTTTCACCTTGTGGGTTCCATCTCGGGGCCACGGCGCCGTAATATTCCCGGTCGGATCCGGGGTGTTACAGATGTGGGTTCCATCTCGGGGCCACGGCTGTAATATTCCGGTCGGATGCGGGGTGTTACGAATATGGTATCGAGCTTAGGTTGAGAAAACCTAGGCGGTTGGGTCGAGTTGGGTCGTATTTGCGCGTCATTTGAGTTGTCGATTGAAAAATATTGGAGCCGTGAGTTTTTGTTGTTCACTCGGGCTTATGCGTTGTGCGATTTGCCAGTGTAGTACTGGTCTTGTTATAAACTTTTTCAAATGGTGTTAACGTGTTTCTTCAGATAAAGTTGTGTTGTGTTCTCGAGTTGCACTGAGTTTGCAAAATATGTGTTTTGAAAATATCCATGTCGAGTAATTTCTAGAGTCGAGGCATGTGCCAGTATCACGGGGAATCGTCGGCTTCAAGATAAGTAATTAATTGGATTTTTGAATTTCATTAAGATTTATTGCCTTTCTAAGTTGATATGTTTTGAGATTCAGCAGATATCATGCGTTACGGTATAAGTTGACAGATTTGGGACAGGATTGATGATCTCGAGAAGCTATGATTTTGGAAAATCAATATGTCGGTTAAGTTTTGGAACAGAATTGTGTATTCGGGAGAGGGACTGGGAATTGTTGAGAAGAACATGTAGTCATGTTAAATCATTTTGGAAATACATGAAACTGCTTTTGAGCATTTGAAAATGGTACTTTTCAAAATGAATGTTTTTGAGATGTTTTACCGTAAATGATTTTTGGGCCGAGACCCAATAGATTTTTGAAATTGTTTTATAACTCAGGACTTGGGGTCCGAAAAGAGTTTCCTACTTTTTAAACTCCTTGTAATGCGGAACGAGATACGGGCTGAGACCCTAATATTTCAAAAGACTTTTCGTTTTCTTAAAAACTCCCGAGACTTGTAAAATACTTTATCAATCATTTACCTATTTCGCTTCTACTGTCATAGCTTTGATTTACTTGTTCAAATGAAACTTCTGGGAAGTCTTTCGTTGTGTTGATTTGTTTCAAGGCATTGTCATAGCATAATTGAGGTGATCCAGGATGAAAAATGGTTGACGTTGCGAGTCCTATGTGGAAAAAGGAGTTTTGTCGAGTCTATACATTGAGATTTTGGATTCTATCGTGTAGTTTCGATGGAATATCGGTGGGATTTGTGACGAGCCGGATTGATATACGGGAGTATAGATGCGGTCAATCATTTGCATAGTTTTCATTTTTAAAACTTCGAAATCGTGTGGATTCGAAGGAAATCAAGTATCGAACACTTGGCATTTGCGAGCCGGTTTAATTTTTGAAAATTAATTTCGTAGTCTTACGAAAATTTATGTTTTTAGTTTTGAAATTTTTGAAAGAACTTTGAAAATTTGTATTCTTGACGAGACTTTATGATTTCTTTGTAAGTATAGATTTGGGGAGGGTGACCCCATCTTTGGTGGGTTTTGATATTGAGTGGTCGCTCCCACTCCATGTATGATTGGATATGTTCGTCGGTTTATGATTGGTTGTTCGTATGCCGAGGAGTATGTTCGACATCAGTGTGTTTATTGAGATCCACCGTATGTGATTGGTTTGTCGTTTTGAGAATGCTATTCTTTCGTATATCTGCTTCCGTGGTTACGTGTTGACCGTGTTGGAGTTTATCATGGTGATGATATTCTCGATTGCGTTTCGACCTTTGGATTGGTCATATTAGAGTTCATCATGTCAATGATATTCTCGATTAATTTATGGGTTGATCATTCTTGGTGATCATCCGAGCGTTCGATTTTGTGTTGATATTTTGGGATTCGTTGCCATTGTGTTGGGCGGTTGTTTCACAGATGTATCGTGTATTATTGATTTGTATCGGGATTGGGATTTGATTGTGCGATCAGGCATAAGATCTAACACGGATAGATTATTTCATCCGACGATAATATATCCGGTTGGGACTTATGGAATTGTTATTGCAAGCGTGTTGAGGCTTTTCAAGAAAGTCACTTGCTAGTATCTCGAAGATCGTCGACTTGGCCATATGTAAGTATGCTATTTTGGTTATTCGGTAATAATGATGATTCATCGTTGTCGTGATTATTTTGGGATATTTTGGTTGAACGGTTTATTTGTTTTTATGACGGATTGCAAGTTTCGAGGACGAAACTTATTTTAAGTGGTGTAGTATGTAATATCCGAAAATTCTACTATCGTTATTTAACATTATTTTATCCGAGTTATGTTGTATGCAGTGTGGTATCCGCATGCGGTATGGATAAAATAAATGAAGGACTCGAGACATCGTATTGGTACAATTATCGTACTTGGTTGACAATTACATTTAAGAAGTATATGTATTCGGTATGCCGTATGTTCGTATTACGTATGTTGAGACGCGTTGGACAAGAATAGCTGAAAATGGCTAAGTATAGCCTTATTAGCGCACGCCGATATTCATGCATAACGCACGCTATCGTGCAGGATTAGCGCACGCTACGTTTATAGGTTAGCGTACGCTAGTGCGCATGATCGGAAGGAATCTGCGTGTGGACCCACGCTTTGCGCACGTTCGATAAGTCAACGGATGTTGTAATGTAGTGTTAGCGCACGCTAATGCATGTTGATTAGCGCACGCTAATCGTATATTGACAAAAAGGAATCTTATCCTAGTCGAGTGCCGGCGTGTGGACCCGTGTTCGGAGCATACAGACAAACGAGTCAACTAATGTTAGCGCACGCTAAACGCAAGGACTTGCGTACGCTAGAGAGTGTAAATTACGTACGCTAATGCATGGGCATTACGTACGTAAGCTCATGTACGGCCGCGGTAGTCTCTCGGACTACGATAGCGCACGCTAACAAAGGTCGATTAGCGCACGCTAAAGCCTTAGCGCACGCTAAACATGAGATGTTAGCGCACGCTAGTAATGCGATCTATATAAGGGACAGACGGGTATTATGAAGCATTTCGTCCATTCTTTCACTTTCATCGATAGAGAGAGCTTTGGGAGGTTCTTGAGGTTCCCAAGCACGGTGAGGTGGTGATCTTTAACAAGATTAAAGATGGAAATCATGGATTAAAGCTTTGTTCTTGAAATCATTGGTGATTCTTGGAAATGGATTCAACCTTGGAAATCAATCCATTCCTTCATAAAGGTAATCACTTTTCATCTTTGGATTTCGTTTTGGATTGAATGTTGATGATTATTACATAAACAAGTTTGACAAGCATGATTATGAGATGGTATACCGGAGTATGATGATATTAATATGATTCTTGTGATTTAGATTGTGTCGTTCGTTTTCTTGAGATAAGTGGATTAATCCTTCTCCTCAGTTTCGGATGTTGATGTTATTGTAGATGATTACTCTTTGTAATGGAAGATTAAGGAAGTGTGGTTACGTTCTTGACGTTTCGTGTATTAATATTAAGGAAGATGATATATGGATATAGAACTTGGATTATAAGTTGGATGATTGTTTATATGTTAAAGGATATCGGATTTCGTTGTTTTGATAGCTTTGAACATGATTCAGAATCACTTAGTGTTCTTGAAATCGCCATAAGTTGATCGGTATCCGAAAAACATGCATCTGTCCAGCATTAGCGCACGCGCTCGTTCTTGCCTAAGCGCGCTAACGGGAGCTAATTAGCGCACGCTACGTTAGGTGATTAACGTGCGCTAAGAAGCCGAAAGTGCGATATTTTCGTGTTGTGGTTGTAAATTCGTCTTTGGTTTGAGTAGGATTGATTCGACTAGTGTTTAATCGAGATATTGTCGAGCCGTTGGGTTTGTGAATTGGTTTTATCGATTGTTGATTGTTATCAAACTTGTTGTCTATCGATTATTGTAATAGGTTTAGAATATTGATCGGTGATTACAACCGTGTGTTGCGGTCGAGCTCGAGTATGTTCGTGAATTGCTTTGGTCGGGACCGAGGGACTTGTAGATGACGGCAATGGAATTGGTAACACTTCATCGGTATCGAGGTAAGTTATTACTTGCTCGATTCATAATATTTAATGAATGGTTTCCGTTTCATTCGTGTATAATTCGTATAGCAATGTTAATAATCGTAATCACAGGAGATTTGAGATTATAAATCGTATTCGAGTTTTGGGAATCTAAATCATAATGTATATGATTTACTTTTGTTATTGGTATACTTGTATATCGAGCATATATTGTGCTAAAGACGAAGATATGAATTATCGCAATCCGTGATACTTTGGACCGTCGATTATTGAGGATAATGGTTCATGATGGTTTAGACATTGAGATCGTTCTCGAAGGACTCGGGGCAAGTACTCTAATCATTTTTATCATTTGTGTCAATCATGTCGTGATACATTCGTGTATCGTTGTTGTCATGCATTTGTGCATTGTTGTTGTCGTGTATTGTGTATTGTTGTTTTGTGCAGTTGTGCATTGTTGTCATATGTCCACCTCGTGTTGGTCCGACGGGATCATCGGGGATCTATGCTAGCGCCGCTGGATCATCGGACGGAGTTTTCCACCACGGTTGGTCTGACGGGGTCATCGTGGGATCTAGGCAGTGAACGCTGGATCATCGGATTACCTACGTGTTGTTGTTGTGCATATGTATATTATGGATTTGCCATAAGTATACATTGTCGTTATTCTTGTGATCATATTGACGTTGTCATATGAGTATGCATTTGTAGGTCTTGTGTTAGGACCATGTCCGTATGTTGTGTTGATCTGATCTCGGATTAGACTGGCGTGATGGAAATGGTATTTCGTATCTTGAGGTATGTTCCGTATTTCCTTGATACTTGTCTTTGATGGACAATCGATTTTCGTATTGAAATTGTCGACGTCATCCGATGGATTGAATTGGCCAGAGTTGGTATAATTTCCGTATCGCGAGTTATGATAATGTTTTTTGAGAACCTTGGGTATTGTTGAGATACCGTACAGATATTTTGGTATTATCCCATGGAGATGTTAAGGATACGAATTGTGGATTTTCGTAAAGTTAAGACGGTAAGATTACATTGGTCGTATTCTTACTTAGTATTTCCATTGATATGTAATTATTGACGTGATGTGATGGTTATCATTGTTGGATATTATGGCTGACCCGTCGTGGGCTTTCTTTTTAGGTTCTTGGATTATCAAGCTTGTAGCGGTCGTGGAGAGATGAGCTTCCGGAGGATACCGGCTAGAACATGTATTTGTGTATTGAGCTTCATTCGCTTGTTGTATTCCGCTGCTAGAGTATTTTAATCGTTTGTTTTTCTCCGCTGCGTGAGTATTTTTAAATGGTCTTTTGGTATTTGGTAACTTAGGTTACCTTGGCGATCGTTCTCTAAATCTATTCTGTCGGTACGTGTAAGCGATAGCTTAACGTATGTACTTAAACTGTTGAGTCTTGGCATTTCGGGCCTTGTGGTTTCAAATGAGTTTTTACGACGGTTTGATAAACGAGTTTTATAAATCTTCGAATGGTTTTAATAGATAATACCGTCGTTAGCCTCTTGGGCGTTTTGTAAATGTTTGCGAAAATTTCTTTCAGCCTTGTGGGTTCCATCTCGGGGCCCACGGCGCTGTAATATTCCCGGTCGGATCTGGGGGTGTTACAGTTTTGTCTCCTACTAACAAGACTTATCAAGAAGAAAAGTCTTAAATGGAGCTATTATAGCCAATCCATACTACAGCAAGACTTAATCAAGAAGAAAACCCTAATCGGTGTTGTTACAGCTAATTTATAGTAGAAAATGCTCGAATCTAATCAATCAACCTGAGTTTTCATATTGTTTCAACTCGGATGCATGTAATGTAGTCTTATCTCCTATTAACAAGGCTCAATCAATAAGAAAAGGCTTAATCGGAACTATTTAGCAAATACTCAGTCCAAAAGGCTTGAATCTAATCAATAAACCCGAGTTTTTATAGAGTTCCGGCTCGAATGCATGTAATGTGGTCTTATTTCCTATTAACAAGACTCAAATCAAGAAGTAAAGGCTTAATAGGAGTCATATAGCCAATTGTGAGTACATAAGGGTGGAATCTAACCAATTAACCCGAGTTTTCGTAGAGTTTCTACTCGAATGCATGTAACGTGGTTTTATCTCTTATTATCATGACTTAATGAAGAAGTAAAGACTTAAACTAAGCTATTATAGCCAATCCTTACTACAACAAGACTTAATCAAGAAGTAAAACCTTAATCGGAGTTGTTAGCCAATTCTGAGTATAAAATGCTCGAATCTTATCAGTTAACCTGAGTTTTCATGGAGTACCAACTCGAATGCATGTAACGTGGTCTTATCTCCTAATGATTAATCAAGAAGAAAGGGCTTAAGTGGAGCTATTATAGCCAATTCTCAGTCCAAAAGGATTGAATTTAATCAATAAACTCGAGTTTTTATAGAGTTCCGACTCGAATGCATGTAATGTCGTTTTATTTTCTATTTAACAAGACATAATCAAGAGGTAAAGGCTTAATCTAAGCTATTATAGCGAATTCTCAATATAAAATGCGCTAATCTAATCAATAAACCTTAGTTTTTGGTGAGTTATGATGCGAATGCATGTAACATGGTTTAATCTCCTATTAACAAGACTTAATCAAGAAGTAAAGACTTAATCGGAGCTATTATATCAAATCCTTGCTACAACAAGAATTAATCAAGAAGTAAAGGCTTAATTGGAGTTGTTATAGAGATTTTTTTAGTACAAAAAGCTCAAATCTAACTAATAAACCCAAGTTTTTGTAGAGTCCCGACCTGAGTAAATGCAATATGGTCTTATCTCCTATTAACAGACTTAATCAAGAAGTAAAGGCTTAATCGGAGCTGTTATAGCCAATTCTGAGTACAAAACACTTGAATCTAATCAATTATCCCGAGTTTTCGTAGAGTTCCGACTGGAGTGAATGCAACATGATTTATCTCCTATTAACATGACTTAATAAAGAATTAAAGGCTTAATATAAGCTATTATAGCCAACTCTCAATTTAAAATGCTCGAATCTACTCAATAAACCCGAGTTTTCGTATAGATCCGACTCGAATACATGTAACATGGTTTTGTCTCCTACTAACAAGACTTATCAAGAAGAAAAGTCTTAAATGGAGCTATTATAGCCAATCCATACTACAGCAAGACTTAATCAAGAAGAAAACCTTAATCGGTGTTGTTACAGCTAAATTATAGTAGAAAATGCTCGAATCTAATCAATTAACCTGAGTTTTCATATAGTACCAACTCGAATGCATGTAACGTGGTCTTATCTCCTAATGCTTAATCAAGAAGAAAAGGCTTAAGTGGAGCTATTATAGCCAATTCCGGTCCAAAAGGCTTGAATTTAATCAATAAACTCGAGTTTTTATAGAGTTCCGACACGAATGCATGTAATCTCGTATTAATTTCTATTAACAAGACATAATCAAGAGGTAAAGGCTTAATCTAAGCTATTATAGCGAATTCTCCATATAAAATGCTCTAATCTAATCAATAAACCTTAGTTTTTGGTGAGTTCTGACGCGAATACATGTAACATGGTTTAATCTCCTATTAACAAGACTTAATCAAGAAATAAAGACTTATTCGGAGCTATTATATCAAATCCTTGCTACAACAAGAATTAATCAAGAAGTAAAGGTTTAATTGGAGTTGTTATAGCGATTTTTTAGTATAAAAAGCTCGAATCTAACTAATAAACCCACGTTTTTGTAGAGTCCAGACCTGAGTAAATGCAATATGGTCTTATCTCCTATTAACAGACTTAATCAAGAAGTAAAGGCTTAATCGGAGCTGTTATAGCCAATTCTGAGTACAAAACACTTGAATCTAATCAATTATCCCGGGTTTTCGTAGAGTTCCGACTGGAGTGCATGCAACATGGTTTATCTCCTATTAACATGACTTAATAAAGAATTAAAGGCTTAATCTAAGCTATTATATCCAACTCCCAATTTAAAATGCTCGAATCTACTCAATAAACCCGAAGCCAGATAGCTCCGACTCGAATACATGTAACATGGTTTTGTCTCCTACTAACAAGACTTATCAAGAAGAAAAGTCTTAAATGGAGCTATTATAGCCAATCCATACTACAACAAGACTTAATCAAGAACAAAACCTTAATCGGTGTTGTTACAGCTAATTTATAGTAGAAAATGCTCGAATCTAATCAATTAACCTGAGTTTTCATATTGTTTCAACTCGGATGCATGTAATGTAGTCTTATCTCCTATTAACAAGGCTCAATCAATAAGAAAAGGCTTAATCGGAACTATTTAGCAAATACTCACCCAAAAGGCTTGAATCTAATCAATAAACCCGAGTTTTTATAGAGTTCCGGCTCGAATGCATGTAATGTGGTCTTATTTCCTATTAACAAGACTCAAATCAAGAAGTAAAGGCTTAATAGGAGCTGTTATAGCCAATTGTGAGTACATAAGGGTGGAATCTAACCAATTAACCCGAGTTTTCATAGAGTTTCTACTCGAATGCATGTAACGTGGTTTTATCTCTTATTATCATGACTTAATGAAGAAGTAAAGACTTAAACTAAGCTATTATAGCCAATCCTTACTACAACAAGACTTAATCAAGAAGTAAAACCTTAATCGGAGTTGTTAGCCAATTCTGAGTAGAAAATGCTCGAATCTTATCAGTTAACCTGAGTTTTCATGGAGTACCAACTCGAATGCATGTAACGTGGTCTTATCTCCTAATGATTAATCAAGAAGAAAAGGCTTAAGTGGAGCTATTATAGCCAATTCTCAGTCCAAAAGGCTTGAATTTAATCAATAAACTCGAGTTTTTATAGAGTTCCGACTCGAATGCATGTAATGTCGTATTATTTTCTATTTAACAAGACATAATCAAGAGGTAAAGGCTTAATCTAAGCTATTATAGCGAATTCTCCATATAAAATGCTCTAATCTAATCAATAAACCTTAGTTTTTGGTGAGTTCTGACGCGAATACATGTAACATGGTTTAATCTCCTATTAACAAGACTTAATCAAGAAATAAAGACTTATTCGGAGCTATTATATCAAATCCTTGCTACAACAAGAATTAATCAAGAAGTAAAGGTTTAATTGGAGTTGTTATAGCGATTTTTTAGTATAAAAAGCTCGAATCTAACTAATAAACCCACGTTTTTGTAGAGTCCAGACCTGAGTAAATGCAATATGGTCTTATCTCCTATTAACAGACTTAATCAAGAAGTAAAGGCTTAATCGGAGTTATAGCCAATTCGAGTACAAAACACTTGAATCTAATCAATTATCCCGGTTTTCGTAGAGTTCCGACTAGAGTGCATGCAACATGGTTTATCTCCTATTAACATGACTTAATAAAGAATTAAAGGCTTAATCTAAGCTATTATATCCAACTCCCAATTTAAAATGCTCGAATCTACTCAATAAACCCGAGTTTTCGTATAGCTCCGACTCAAATACATGTAACATGGTTTTGTCTCCTACGAACAAGACTTATCAAGAAGAAAAGTCTTAAATGGAGCTATTATAGCCAATCCATACTACAGCAAGACTTAATCAAGAAGAAAACCTTAATCGGTGTTGTTACAGTTAATTTATAGTAGAAAATGCTCGAATCTAATCAATTAACCTGAGTTTTCATATTGTTTCAACTCGGATGCATGTAATGTAGTCTTATCTCCTATTAACAAGGCTCAATCAATAAGAAAAGGCTTAATCGGAACTATTTAGCAAATACTCACCCAAAAGGCTTGAATCTAATCAATAAACCCGAGTTTTTATAGAGTTCCGGCTCGAATGCATGTAATGTGGTCTTATTTCCTATTAACAAGACTCAAATCAAGAAGTAAAGGCTTAATAGGAGCTGTTATAGCCAATTGTGAGTACATAAGGGTGGAATCTAACCAATTAACCCGAGTTTTCATAGAGTTTCTACTCGAATGCATGTAACGTGGTTTTATCTCTTATTATCATGACTTAATGAAGAAGTAAAGACTTAAACTAAGCTATTATAGCCAATCCTTACTACAACAAGACTTAATCAAGAAGTAAAACCTTAATCGGAGTTGTTAGCCAATTCTGAGTAGAAAATGCTCGAATCTTATCAGTTAACCTGAGTTTTCATGGAGTACCAACTCGAATGCATGTAACGTGGTCTTATCTCCTAATGATTAATCAAGAAGAAAAGGCTTAAGTGGAGCTATTATAGCCAATTCTCAGTCCAAAAGGCTTGAATTTAATCAATAAACTCGAGTTTTTATAGAGTTCCGACTCGAATGCATGTAATGTCGTATTATTTTCTATTTAACAAGACATAATCAAGAGGTAAAGGCTTAATCTAAGCTATTATAGCGAATTCTCAATATAAAATGCGCTAATCTAATCAATAAACCTTAGTTTTTGGTGAGTTATGATGAGAATGCATGTAACATGGTTTAATCTCCTATTAACAAGACTTAATCAAGAAGTAAAGACTTAATCGGAGCTATTATATCAAATACTTGCTACAACAAGAATTAATCAAGAAGTAAAGGCTTAATTGGAGTTGTTATAGAGATTTTTTTAGTACAAAAAGCTCAAATCTAACTAATAAACCCAAGTTTTTGTAGAGTCCCGACCTGAGTAAATGCAATATGGTCTTATCTCCAATTAACAGACTTAAACAAGAAGTAAAGGCTTAATCGGAGCTGTTATAGCCAATTCTGAGTACAAAACACTTGAATCTAATCAATTATCCCGAGTTTTCGTAGAGTTCCGACTAGAGTGCATGCAACATGATTTGTCTCCTATTAACATGACTTAATAAAGAATTAAAGTCTTAATCTAAGCTATTATAGCCAACTCTCAATTTAAAATGCTCGAATCTACTCAATAAACCCGAGTTTTCGTATAGATCCGACTCGAATACATGTAACATGGTTTTGTCTCCTACTAACAAGACTTATCAAGAAGAAAAGTCTTAAATGGAGCTATTATAGCCAATCCATACTACAGCAAGACTTAATCAAGAAGAAAACCTTAATCGGTGTTGTTACAGCTAAATTATAGTAGAAAATGCTCGAATCTAATCAATTAACCTGAGTTTTCATATAGTACCAACTCGAATGCATGTAACGTGGTCTTATCTCCTAATGCTTAATCAAGAAGAAAAGGCTTAAGTGGAGCTATTATAGCCAATTCCAGTCCAAAAGGCTTGAATTTAATCAATAAACTCGAGTTTTTATAGAGTTCCGACACGAATGCATGTAATCTTGTATTAATTTCTATTAACAAGACATAATCAAGAGGTAAAGGCTTAATCTAAGCTATTATAGCGAATTCTCCATATAAAATGCTCTAATCTAATCAATAAACCTTAGTTTTTGGTGAGTTCTGACGCGAATACATGTAACATGGTTTAATCTCCTATTAACAAGACTTAATCAAGAAATAAAGACTTATTCGGAGCTATTATATCCAATCCTTGCTACAACAAGAATTAATCAAGAAGTAAAGGTTTAATTGGAGTTGTTATAGCGATTTTTTAGTATAAAAAGCTCGAATCTAACTAATAAACCCACGTTTTTGTAGAGTCCAGACCTGAGTAAATGCAATATGGTCTTATCTCCTATTAACAGACTTAATCAAGAAGTAAAGGCTTAATCGGAGCTGTTATAGCCAATTCTGAGTACAAAACACTTGAATCTAATCAATTATCCCGGGTTTTCGTAGAGTTCCGACTAGAGTGCATGCAACATGGTTTATCTCCTATTAACATGACTTAATAAAGAATTAAAGGCTTAATCTAAGCTATTATATCCAACTCCCAATTTAAAATGCTCGAATCTACTCAATAAACCCGAGTTTTCGTATACCTCCGACTCAAATACATGTAACATGGTTTTGTCTCCTACGAACAAGACTTATCAAGAAGAAAAGTCTTAAATGGAGCTATTATAGCCAATCCATACTACAGCAAGACTTAATCAAGAAGAAAACCTTAATCGGTGTTGTTACAGCTAATTTATAGTAGAAAATGCTCGAATCTAATCAATTAACCTGAGTTTTCATATTGTTTCAACTCGGATGCATGTAATGTAGTCTTATCTCCTATTAACAAGGCTCAATCAATAAGAAAAGGCTTAATCGGAACTATTTAGCAAATACTCAGTCCAAAAGGCTTGAATCTAATCAATAAACCCGAGTTTTTATAGAGTTCCGGCTCGAATGCATGTAATGTGGTCTTATTTCCTATTAACAAGACTCAAATCAAGAAGTAAAGGCTTAATAGGAGCTGTTATAGCCAATTGTGACTACATAATGGTGGAATCTAACCAATTAACCCGAGTTTTCATAGAGTTTCTACTCGATTGCATGTAACGTGGTTTTATCACTTATTATCATGACTTAATGAAGAAGTAGAGACTTAAACTAAGCTATTATAGCCAATCCTTACTACAACAAGACTTAATCAAGAAGTAAAACCTTAATCGGAGTTGTTAGCCAATTCTGAGTAGAAAATGCTCAAATCTTATCAGTTAACCTGAGTTTTCATGGAGTACCAACTCGAATGCATGTAACGTGGTCTTATCTCCTAATGATTAATCAAGAAGAAAAGGCTTAAGTGGCGCTATTATAGCCAATTCTCAGTCCAAAAGGCTTGAATTTAATCAATAAACTCGAGTTTTTATAGAGTTCCGACTCGAATGCATGTAATGTCGTATTATTTTCTATTTAACAAGACATAATCAAGAGGTAAAGGCTTGATCTAAGCTATTATAGCGAATTCTCAATATAAAATGCGCTAATCTAATCAATAAACCTTAGTTTTTGGTGAGTTATGATGCGAATGCATGTAACATGGTTTAATCTCCTATTAACAAGACTTAATCAAGAAGTAAAGACTTAATCGGAGCTATTATATCAAATCCTTGCTACAACAAGAATTAATCAAGAAGTAAAGGCTTAATTGGAGTTGTTATAGAGATTTTTTTAGTACAAAAAGCTCAAATCTAACTAATAAACCCAAGTTTTTGTAGAGTCCCGACCTGAGTAAATGCAATATGGTCTTATCTCCTATTAACAGACTTAATCAAGAAGTAAAGGCTTAATCGGAGCTGTTATAGCTAATTCTGAGTACAAAACACTTGAATCTAATCAATTATCCCGAGTTTTCGTAGAGTTCCGACTGGAGTGCATGCAACATGATTTATCTCCTATTAACATGACTTAATAAAGAATTAAAGGCTTAATCTAAGCTATTATAGCCAACTCTCAATTTAAAATGCTCGAATCTACTCAATAAACCCGAGTTTTCGTATAGATCCGACTCGAATACATGTAACATGGTTTTGTCTCCTACTAACAAGACTTATCAAGAAGAAAAGTCTTAAATGGAGCTATTATAGCCAATCCATACTACAGCAAGACTTAATCAAGACGAAAACCTTAATCGGTGTTGTTACAGCTAAATTATAGTAGAAAATGCTCGAATCTAATCAATTAACCTGAGTTTTCATATAGTACCAACTCGAATGCATGTAACGTGGTCTTATCTCCTAATGCTTAATCAAGAAGAAAAGGCTTAAGTGGAGCTATTATAGCCAATTCCAGTCCAAAAGGCTTGAATTTAATCAATAAACTCGAGATTTTATAGAGTTCCGACATGAATGCATGTAATCTCGTATTAATTTCTATTAACAAGACATAATCAAGAGGTAAAGGCTTAATCTAAGCTATTATAGCGAATTCTCCATATAAAATGCTCTAATCTAATCAATAAACCTTAGTTTTTGGTGAGTTCTGACGCGAATACATGTAACATGGTTTAATCTCCTATTAACAAGACTTAATCAAGAAATAAAGACTTATTCGGAGCTATTATATCAAATCCTTGCTACAACAAGAATTAATCAAGAAGTAAAGGTTTAATTGGAGTTGTTATAGCAATTTTTTAGTATAAAAAGCTCGAATCTAACTAATAAACCCACGT
Source organism: Orobanche coerulescens (assembly GCA_033398695.1). Lineage (NCBI taxonomy): Eukaryota > Viridiplantae > Streptophyta > Magnoliopsida > Lamiales > Orobanchaceae > Orobanche > Orobanche coerulescens. Next base: position 19,334 of record JAWKAU010000555.1, on the reverse strand, counting down.
TTTTGTAGAGTCCAGACCTGAGTAAATGCAATATGGTCTTATCTCCTATTAACAGACTTAATCAAGAAGTAAAGGCTTAATCGGAGCTGTTATAGCCAATTCTGAGTACAAAACACTTGAATCTAATCAATTATCCGGGTTTTCGTAGAGTTCCGATCGAGTGCATGCAACATGGTTTATCTCCTATTAACATGACTTAATAAAGAATTAAAGGCTTAATCTAAGCTATTATATCCAACTCCCAATTTAAAATGCTCGAATCTACTCAATAAACCCGAGTTTTCGTATAGCTCCGACTCGAATACATGTAACATGGTTTTGCCTCCTACTAACAAGACTTATCAAGAAGAAAAGTCTTAAATGGAGCTATTATAGCCAATCCATACTACAGCAAGACTTAATCAAGAAGAAAACCTTAATCGGTGTTGTTACAGCTAATTTATAGTAGAAAATGCTCGAATCTAATCAATTAACCTGAGTTTTCATATTGTTTCAACTCAGATGCATGTAATGTAGTCTTTTCTCCTATTAACAAGGCTCAATCAATAAGAAAAGGCTTAATCGGAACTATTTAGCAAATACTCAGTCCAAAAGGCTTGAATCTAATCAATAAACCCGAGTTTTTATAGAGTTCCGGCTCGAATGCATGTAATGTGGTCTTATTTCCTATTAACAAGACTCAAATCAAGAAGTAAAGGCTTAATAGGAGCTGTTATAGCCAATTGTGACTACATAATGGTGGAATCTAACCAATTAACCCGAGTTTTCATAGAGTTTCTACTCGAATGCATGTAACGTGGTTTTATCACTTATTATCATGACTTAATGAAGAAGTAGAGACTTAAACTAAGCTATTATAGCCAATCCTTACTACAACAAGACTTAATCAAGAAGTAAAACCTTAATCGGAGTTGTTAGCCAATTCTGAGTAGAAAATGCTCAAATCTTATCAGTTAACCTGAGTTTTCATGGAGTACCAACTCGAATGCATGTAACGTGGTCTTATCTCCTAATGATTAATCAAGAAGAAAAGGCTTAAGTGGCGCTATTATAGCCAATTCTCAGTCCAAAAGGCTTGAATTTAATCAATAAACTCGAGTTTTTATAGAGTTCCGACTCGAATGCATGTAATGTCGTATTATTTTCTATTTAACAAGACATAATCAAGAGGTAAAGGCTTGATCTAAGCTATTATAGCGAATTCTCAATATAAAATGCGCTAATCTAATCAATAAACCTTAGTTTTTGGTGAGTTATGATGCGAATGCATGTAACATGGTTTAATCTCCTATTAACAAGACTTAATCAAGAAGTAAAGACTTAATCGGAGCTATTATATCAAATCCTTGCTACAACAAGAATTAATCAAGAAGTAAAGGCTTAATTGGAGTTGTTATAGAGATTTTTTTAGTACAAAAGCTCAAATCTAACTAATAAACCCAAGTTTTTGTAGAGTCCCGACACGAGTAAATGCAATATGGTCTTATCTCCTATTAACAGACTTAATCAAGAAGTAAAGGCTTAATCGGAGTGTTATAGCTAATTCGAGTACAAAACACTTGAATCTAATCAATTATCCCGAGTTTTCGTAGAGTTCCGATCGGAGTGCATGCAACATGATTTATCTCCTATTAACATGACTTAATAAAGAATTAAAGGCTTAATCTAAGCTATTATAGCCAACTCTCAATTTAAAATGCTCGAATCTACTCAATAAACCCGAAGTTTTCGTATAGATCCGACTCGAATACATGTAACATGGTTTTGTCTCCTACTAACAAGACTTATCAAGAAGAAAAGTCTTAAATGGAGCTATTATAGCCAATCCATACTACAGCAAGACTTAATCAAGACGAAAACCTTAATCGGTGTTGTTACAGCTAAATTATAGTAGAAAATGCTCGAATCTAATCAATTAACCTGAGTTTTCATATAGTACCAACTCGAATGCATGTAACGTGGTCTTATCTCCTAATGCTTAATCAAGAAGAAAAGGCTTAAGTGGAGCTATTATAGCCAATTCCATCAAAAGGCTTGAATTTAATCAATAAACTCGAGATTTTATAGAGTTCCGACATGAATGCATGTAATCTCGTATTAATTTCTATTAACAAGACATAATCAAGAGGTAAAGGCTTAATCTAAGCTATTATAGCGAATTCTCCATATAAAATGCTCTAATCTAATCAATAAACCTTAGTTTTTGGTGAGTTCTGACGCGAATACATGTAACATGGTTTAATCTCCTATTAACAAGACTTAATCAAGAAATAAAGACTTATTCGGAGCTATTATATCAAATCCTTGCTACAACAAGAATTAATCAAGAAGTAAAGGTTTAATTGGAGTTGTTATAGCGATTTTTTAGTATAAAAAGCTCGAATCTAACTAATAAACCCACGTTTTTGTAGAGTCCAGACCTGAGTAAATGCAATATGGTCTTATCTCCTATTAACAGACTTAATCAAGAAGTAAAGGCTTAATCGAGTGTTATAGCCAATTCTGAGTACAAAACACTTGAATCTAATCAATTATCCCGGGTTTTCGTAGAGTTCCGACTGGAGTGCATGCAACATGGTTTATCTCCTATTAACATGACTTAATAAAGAATTAAAGGCTTAATCTAAGCTATTATATCCAACTCCCAATTTAAAATGCTCGAATCTACTCAATAAACCCGAGTTTTCGTATAGCTCCGACTCGAATACATGTAACATGGTTTTGTCTCCTACTAACAAGACTTATCAAGAAGAAAAGTCTTAAATGGAGCTATTATAGCCAATCCATACTACAGCAAGACTTAATCAAGAAGAAAACCTTAATCGGTGTTGTTACAGCTAATTTATAGTAGAAAATGCTCGAATCTAATCAATTAACCTGAGTTTTCATATTGTTTCAACTCAGATGCATGTAATGTAGTCTTTTCTCCTATTAACAAGGCTCAATCAATAAGAAAAGGCTTAATCGGAACTATTTAGCAAATACTCAGTCCAAAAGGCTTGAATCTAATCAATAAACCCGAGTTTTTATAGAGTTCCGGCTCGAATGCATGTAATGTGGTCTTATTTCCTATTAACAAGACTCAAATCAAGAAGTAAAGGCTTAATAGGAGCTGTTATAGCCAATTGTGAGTACATAAGGGTGGAATCTAACCAATTAACCCGAGTTTTCATAGAGTTTCTACTCGAATGCATGTAACGTGGTTTTATCTCTTATTATCATGACTTAATGAAGAAGTAAACTTAAACTAAGCTATTATAGCCAATCCTTACTACAACAAGACTTAATCAAGAAGTAAAACCTTAATCGGAGTTGTTAGCCAATTCTGAGTAGAAAATGCTCGAATCTTATCAGTTAACCTGAGTTTTCATGAAAAAAAAAAAAAAAAAAAAAAAAAAAACCTGAGTTTTCATGGAGTGCCAACTCGAATGCATGTAACGTGGTCTTATCTCCTAATGATTAATCAAGAAGAAAAGGCTTAAGTGGAGCTATTATAGCCAATTCTCAGTCCAAAAGGCTTGAATTTAATCAATAAACTCGAGTTTTTATAGAGTTCCGACTCGAATGCATGTAATGTCGTATTATTTTCTATTAACAAGACATAATCAAGAGGTAAAGGCTTAATCTAAGCTATTATAGCGAATTCTCAATATAAAATGCTCTAATCTAATCAATAAACCTTAGTTTTTGGTGAGTTCTGATGCGAATGCATGTAACATGGTTTAATCTCCTATTAACAAGACTTAATGAAGAAGTAAAGACTTAATCTGTAATACCCGGTTGTAATTCAGTCATTATCATTCAGTAATTTCATTCGGTGATTGTCACTCAGTGGATTTTCACTCATTTATAATCATTCATCAATCATATTCATTCACCGTGTTCACCGTTCGGAAAAACTTCGAGTTGTGTATCATTATTGTTCATTGTTTTAACTTTCCTCATACGAGTTCGACTTTGTTAGATCACCATTAATTTTTGGTAACTCCAAAAATTCTAAATCTTTGCAATATTATAGAGCATCGAGTTAGCTTTCCAATGGTTCAAACGGTGAGTCAATCGGAGTCCAGACGAGAGAGTTATGGTCGTTTTAGCTCATTTTTCAGTTGTTGGCCGATCACTGCCGAACGAACTCGGCTGTGTCGTCCGACACGGCCCGTGCCGTACTCGTCCGGAAAATGCCGAGGTGTCTGCCTCAGGACCCGACCGTGTCGTCTGGCACGGCCGAGTCGCACCCTTCCGGATAGGCCGTAACTGTCGCCGAGAGGTCCGACCGTGTGCCGGACACGGCCGAGTCAATGCCGGCGCCGCGACGGTCACTGTCGGTAGGCCCCTTCGCGCCGCGACCGTGTCGCGGCAGACACGGTCGAGTCCCCGCCGGCCAGATGCGTGCCGCGACCGTGTCGCGGGCACGGCCGAGTCCGGGCCGCGAGTCAACCCCTATAAATTCATTTTTTGAGCATTTTGAGCTCATTTCTTCCATTTTTTTCCATCTTCTTCACCTGCAACCGAGAGAGAATAACTTGAGGGAGATATTTCTTCATCAATTATCATTTGAGTGTGTATTTTTTCATCACCTTCAATCATTTGGGAAGCCCGGATAATCAATCTAACGCGTGTTCTTCGGATTAAAGTACTTGTATCTTCAAGAGGTAATTCTTTCAACACTTTGGACTTCGATTTTGTGTTGAGATATGATGTTTTGGACGTTATAATCATGTTATATGAAGGGATATGTATATGATTATGAGTTTGTATAAGGATTCATTGGATTATTGAGGGATTATTCAAGAACACCTTGAATATCGAGTTGGAATTGGGGATTTTCGACTAATTGTTGTTATAATCACATTTTTGGATATTCATAACGGATTATTGATCGTATTGGAGATGTTTTGTTGGTTTGAAACACTTCTTGGGGGATTTGATATTGGTATATTGAAGTTTGATTGTAAACAATCGGAGTTTGGACGCAACGTGTTTGTTTTAATGCCTCAATGGACTTAGTTTTATCGTATCGACGTTTTGAGTTCGTTATATTCGTGTTTGATTCGTATATTGAACGGATTGTTGGATATTGTATAATTCAAGGTTGTTCGAGCGACCGATATCTCAATTAGGACGTTGTTCGTGAAAGGATAATTGTCACCGGTATTGTGTAAGTTAATTCTTACTCGGTTAACAGGATATTCATACCTTTTGTTGTTGATCATTCATAATCATAACTCATTCATCATTGTATTAATCATATTAAAACTTGTTATTGTCAATTAATCACTTCAGTCATAAGGAACGACGGTTCCAATCTTTTCGTTGAGCTATCATTCATTTCATTATTACTCTCATCTCGGTGAGTCATTCTTGACTTTGTCAGATTATTATTTATTCATTGGTATTCATTACGGTCATTCTCGTTCATATGACCTTCTGGGTTCATATTGCGTGGCCGGGTGTGGCTGTGTGGAATTTTTAGTCGGGCAGGTTATGGCCATGTATAGGGAGTGATACATTGGACTGTGCACACGGGAAAGCGTTACACCGTGAGACTAATTAGGTACAAGGACGGGTGTGTCCGGTCATTCGTCTTGTACACTCGCACAGAACACTACGGGCGTACTATGATACTCCTCTTCAGCGTAATTCGTAACTAAGGATATTTCATAACTTCAGTTAAATCTTGATTGTGTATTTTTCAACCCTTGAGGATTGTTGTTCCTTGTAACTGACCCCGTTTGGGGATTTTGTTTTTCAGGTCATGGCAAGGCAAACGCACGGGAATAGCATGTTGATGTCGAGGAGTCCTAGTGATACTAGTAGGGGGCCCCAAATCCTTTCAGTCATTCCTATTGATGTCATTTATTTTCCGCTGCAGATTTTCACTTGGTTATTCCGTTTCATTCAGTGTTGTGTATTTTATCTTCATATAAAATATACATGTATTCTGTATTATCCTGGGTGTGTTGTATGAAACTCCTTATCGGAGTAATTAATGTTGTAATGTGGTTCGGTACTACATTCACCCTGTGTAATTCATCCATTTTCATCCGCCTGGTGGGTCCCAGTCGGGGGTCCACGGCACTGTAATATCCGCCTAGTTTGGGGTGTTACATAATCGGAGCTATTATATCAAATCCTTGCTACAACAAGAATTAATCAAGAAGTAAAGGCTTAATTGGAGTTGTTATAGAGATTTTTTTAGTACAAAACGCTCGAATCTAACTAATAAACCCAAGTTTTTGTAGAGTCCCGACCTGAGTAAATGCAATATGGTCTTATCTCCTATTAACAGACTTAATCAAGAAGTAAAGGCTTAATCGGAGCTGTTATAGCCAATTCTGAGTACAAAACACTTGAATCTAATCAATTATCCCGAGTTTTCGTAGAGTTCCGACTGGAGTGCATGCAACATGGTTTATCTCCTATTAACATGACTTAATAAAGAATTAAAGGCTTAATCTAAGCTATTATAGCCAACTCTCAATTTAAAATGCTCGAATCTACTCAATAAACCCGAGTTTTCGTATAGCTCCGGCTCGAATACATGTAACATGGTTTTGTCTCCTACTAACAAGACTTATCAAGAAGTAAAGTCTTAAATGGAGCTATTATAGCCAATCCATACTACATCAAGACTTAATCAAGAAGAAAACCTTAATCGGTGTTGTTACAGCTAATTTATAGTAGAAAATGCTCGAATCTAATCAATTAACCTGAGTTTTCATAGACTACCAACTCGAATGCATGTAACGTGGTCTTATCTCCTAATGCTTAATCAATAAGAAAAGGCTTAAGTGGAGCTATTATAGCCAATTCTCAGTACAAAAGGCTTGAATTTAATCAATAAACTCGAGTTTTTATAGAGTTCCGACACGAATGCATGTAATCTCGTATTAATTTCTATTAACAAGACATAATGAAGAGGTAAAGGCTTAATCTAAGCTATTATAGCGAATTCTCAATATAAAATGCTCTAATCTAATCAATAAACCTTAGTTTTTGGTGAGTTCTGATGCGAATACATGTAACATGGTTTAATCTCCTATTAACAAGACTTAATCAAGAAATAAAGACTTAATCGGAGCTATTATATCAAATCCTTGCTACAACAAGAATTAATCAAGAAGTAAAGGCTTAATTGGTTATAGCGATTTTTTAGTATAAAAAGCTCGAATCTAACTAATAAACCCACGTTTTTGTAGAGTCCCGACCTGAGTAAATGCAATATGGTCTTATCTCCTATTAACAGACTTAATCAAGAAGTAAAGGCTTAATCGGAGCTGTTATAGCCAATTCTGAGTACAAAACACTTGAATCTAATCAATTATCCCGAGTCTTCGTAGAGTTCCGACTGGAGTGCATGCAACATGGTTTATCTCCTATTAACTTGACTTAATAAAGAATTAAAGGCTTAATCTAAGCTATTATATCCAACTCCCAATTTAAAATGCTCGAATCTACTCAATAAACCCGAGTTTTCGTATAGCTCCGACTCGAATACATGTAACATGGTTTTGTCTCCTACTAACACGACTTATCAAGAAGTAAAGTCTTAAGTGGAGCTATTATAGCCAATCCTTACTACAGCAAGACTTAATCAAGAAGAAAACCTTAATCGGTGTTGTTACAGCTAATTTATAGTAGAAAATGCTCGAATCTAATCAATTAACCTGAGTTTTCATATTGTTTCAACTCGGATGCATGTAACGTAGTCTTATCTCCTATTAACAGGGCTCAATCAATAAGAAAAGGCTTAATCGGAACTATTTAGCAAATACTCACCCAAAAGGCTTGAATCTAATCAATAAACCCGAGTTTTTATAGAGTTCCGGCTCGAATGCATGTAATGTGGTCTTATTTCCTATTAACAAGACTTAAATCAAGAAGTAAAGGCTTAATAGGAGCTGTTATAGCCAATTATGAGTACATAAGGCTGGAATCTAACCAATTAACCCGAGTTTTCATAGAGTTTCTACTCGAATGCATGTAACGTGGTTTTATCTCTTATTATCATGACTTAATGAAGAAGTAAAGACTTAAACTAAGCTATTATAGCCAATCCTTGCTACAACAAGACTTAATCAAGAAGTAAAACCTTAATCGGAGTTGTTAGCCAATTCTGAGTAGAAAATGCTCGAATCTTATCAGTTAACCTGAGTTTTCATGGAGTACCAACTCGAATGCATGTAACGTAGTCTTATCTCCTAATGCTTAATCTAGAAGAAAAGGCTTAAGTGGAGCTATTATAGCCAATTCTCAGTCCAAAAGGCTTGAATTTAATCAATAAACTCGAGTTTTTAAAGAGTTCCGACTCGAATGCATGTAATGTCGTATTGTTTTCTATTAACAAGACATAATCAAGAGGTAAAGGCTTAATCTAAGCAATTATAGCGAATTCTCAATATAAAATGCTCTAATCTAATCAATAAACCTTAGTTTTTGGTGAGTTCTAATGCGAATGCATGTAACATGGTTTAATCTCCTATTAACAAGACTTAATCAAGAAGTAAAGACTTAATCGGAGCTATTATATCAAATCCTTGCTACAACAAGAATTAATCAAGAAGTAAAGGCTTAATTGGAGTTGTTATTGAGATTTTTTTAGTACAAAAAGCTCGAATCTAACTAATAAACCCAAGTTTTTGTAGAGTCCCGACCTGAGTAAATGCAATATGGTCTTATCTCCTATTAAGAGACTTAATCAAGAAGTAAAGGCTTAATCGGAGCTGTTATAGCCAATTCTGAGTACAAAACACTTGAATCTAATCAATTATCCCGAGTTTTCGTCGAGTTCCGACTGGAGTGCATGCAACATAGTTTATCTCCTATTAACATGACTTAATAATGAATTAAAGGCTTAATCTAAGCTATTATAGCCAACTCTCAATTTAAAATGCTCGAATCTACTCAATAAACCCGAGTTTTCGTATAGCTCCGGCTCGAATACATGTAACATGGTTTTGTCTCCTACTAACAAGACTTATCAAGAAGTAAAGTCTTAAATGGAGCTATTATAGCCAATCCATACTACAACAAGACTTAATCAAGAAGAAAACCTTAATCGGTGTTGTTACAGCTAATTTATAGTAGAAAATGCTCGAATCTAATCAATTAACCTGAGTTTTCATAGACTACCAACTCGAATGCATGTAACGTGGTCTTATCTCCTAATGCTTAATCAAGAAGAAAAGGCTTAAGTGGAGCTATTATAGCTAATTCTCAGTCCAAAAGGCTTGAATTTAATCAATAAACTCGAGTTTTTATAGAGTTCCGACACGAATGCATGTAATCTCGTATTAATTTCTATTAACAAGACATAATCAAGAGGTAATGGCTTAATCTAAGCTATTATAGCGAATTCTCAATATAAAATGCTCTAATCTAATCAATAAACCTTAGTTTTTGGTGAGTTATGACGCGAATACATGTAACATGGTTTAATCTCCTATTAACAAGACTTAATCAAGAAATAAAGACTTAATCGGAGCTATTGTATCAAATCCTTGCTACAACAAGAATTAATCAAGAAGTAAAGGCTTAATTGGAGTTGTTATAGCGATTTTTTTAGTATAATTAAAAAGCTCTAATCTAACTAATAAACCCACGTTTTTGTAGAGTCCCGACCTGAGTAAATGCAATATGGTCTTATCTCTTATTAACAGACTTAATCAAGAAGTAAAGGCTTAATCGGAGCTGTTATAGCCAATTCTGAGTACAAAACACTTGAATCTAATAAATTATCCCGAGTTTTCCTAGAGTTCCGACTGGAGTGCATGCAACATGGTTTATCTCCTATTAACATGACTTAATAAAGAATTAAAGGCTTAATCTAAGCTATTATATCCAACTCCCAATTTAAAATGCTCGAATCTACTCAATAAACCCGAGTTTTCGTATAGCTCCGACTCGAATACATGTAACATGGTTTTGTCTCCTACTAACAAGACTTATCAAGAAGTAAAGTCTTAAGTGGAGCTATTATAGCCAATCCTTACTACAGCAAGACTTAATCAAGAAGAAAACCTTAATCGGTGTTGTTACAACTAATTTATAGTAGAAAATGCTCGAATCTAATCAATTAACCTGAGTTTTCATATTGTTTCAACTCGGATGCATGTAACGTAGTCTTATCTCCTATTAACAGGGCTCAATCAATAAGAAAAGGCTTAATCGGAACTATTTAGCAAATACTCAGTCCAAAAGGCTTGAATCTAATCAATAAACCCGAGTTTTTATAGAGTTCCGGCTCGAATGCATGTAATGTGGTCTTATTTCCTATTAACAAGACTTAAATCAAGAAGTAAAGGCTTAATAGGAGCTGTTATAGCCAATTGTGAGTACATAAGGCTGGAATCTAACCAATTAACCCGAGTTTTCATAGAGTTTCTACTCGAATGCATGTAACGTGGTTTTATCTCTTATTATCATGACTTAATGAAGAAGTAAAGACTTAAAGTAAGCTATTATAGCCAATCCTTGCTACAACAAGACTTAATCAAGAAGTAAAACCTTAATCGGAGTTGTTAGCCAATTTTGAGTAGAAAATGCTCGAATCTTATCAGTTAACCTGAGTTTTCATGGAGTACCAACTCGAATGCATGTAACGTGGTCTTATCTCCTAATGCTTAATCAAGAAGAAAAGGCTTAAGTGGAGCTATTATAGCCAATTCTCAGTCCAAAAGGCTTGAATTTAATCAATAAACTCGAGTTTTTATAGAGTTCCGACTCGAATGCATGTAATATCGTATTATTTTCTATTAACAAGACATCATCAAGAGGTAAAGGCTTAATCTAAGCAATTATAGCGAATTCTCAATATAAAATGCTGTAATCTAATCAATAAACCTTAGTTTTTGGTGAGTTCTAATGCGAATGCATGTAACATGGTTTAATCTCCTATTAACAAGACTTAATCAAGAAGTAAAGACTTAATCGGAGCTATTATATCAAATCCTTGCTACAACAAGAATTAATCAAGAAGTAAAGGCTTAATTGGAGTTGTTATAGAGATTTTTTTAGTACAAAAAGCTCGAATCTAACTAATAAACCCAAGTTTTTGTAGAGTCCCGACCTGAGTAAATGCAATATGGTCTTATCTCCTATTAACAGACTTAATCAAGAAGTAAAGGCTTAATCGGAGCTGTTATAGCCAATTCTGAGTACAAAACACTTGAATCTAATCAATTATCCCGAATTTTCGTAGAGTTCCGACTAGAGTGCATGCAACATGGTTTATCTCCTATTAACATGACTTAATAAAGAATTAAAGGCTTAATCTAAGCTATCATAGCCAACTCTCAATTTAAAATGCTCGAATCTACTCAATAAACCCGAGTTTTCGTATAGCTCCGACTCGAATACATGTAACATGGTTTTGTCTCCTACTAACAAGACTTATCAATAAGTAAAGTCTTAAATGGAGCTATTATAGCCAATCCTTACTACAACAAGACTTAATAAAGAAGAAAACCTTAATCGGTGTTGTTAAAGCTAATTTATAATAGAAAATGCTCGAATCTAATCAATTAACCTGAGTTTTCATAGAGTTTCAACTCGGATGCATGTTGTAACACCCCCAAAACCATCCAGGATATTACAATGCCGTGGGTCCCGCGCCGGAACCCACCAGGCTAAGAACCATTTACAAAACCATTTCAAAAACGTTTAAAAATGCCAAGAGGACAATGACGGTTGTATTTTAAATACTCAAATATTTTCAAAAGCATAGTTTTCAAATACCGTCATAAAATACCATTTCAAAATAAAAGGCGAAGTGCCAAATCTCGATAGTTCATAATGTACGTTAAGACGCCACTTAAACGTACCGATAAAATAGCTTAGGAAAAGGTTTAACGAAATAACCCAAGTTCGCAAAGTGCCAAAAGGGCCGTTTGAAAATACACACGAGTTGGTAAAAATACCAAAGAGACATTTTGAAATATACACACGCAGCGGATAAAGATACCGAAAAAGCCATTTTGAAATATACACACGCATCGTATAAAAACACAGTTCAAAATACACATTTGCAGTGGAAATAAATGACCGGAATAGAATACTCAATTCTCCGAAAACAAGCCACAGCCAGTATCACATCGGGAAGCTCATCCCTTCACGAACGCTACTAGCTCGATCTCCGAGTACCTAAAAATAAAGCCCACGATGGGGTCAGCCACAATACTCAATAATGATACCGATCACATCATCATAAATAATTATATACCAATGTAATAATACTGTAAGAATACTACCAACGTAATCTTACCGTCATACCTTACCAATCCATAACAATCCAATCCTTACCATAATCCACATTTCGCATTCTCAAATGACGAGATAAACTTAACAACTATTATTTGTACTGTATTCCAAAAATACCAACAATCCTCAAAACATCATCATAACTCATAAGTGTGGAAATAATCCAATCTGTGCCAAATCCAGTCCGTCGGATTACGCAATCAAATCTCAACCTGGATAAACCAATAATACACAACATATCACATGATATGATAACAAATCCTGAAACATCGACGTATAGTCTGAATGCTTATACGATCAATAACCAGATCAACCGATAAATCAACTGAGAATATTATCGACATGATAACTCCAATACGACCAACAAAAGATCAACGATAACCGAGAGTACCATCAACATGATAACTCCGACACGATCAATAAAGGATCAACAATAACTGAGAATACCAACAATAAGGTAAACTCCAATGATCAACAAAGGACCAACAATAACCGAGAATACCATCAACAAGGTAAACTCCAAATGATCAACAATAATGGATCTCAAAGAAATAACTCTGACTGTCGAACATACCCCTCGGGTGTATGAACAACCAGTCACAAACCGTCGAACATATCCAATCATACATGGAACTATGAACGACCAAACAATATGGCTCAAAGATGGAAGTCAAAGTACGCCCGATCCGGAAATGTGTCCGTGCACAAGCCACCCTGGGTATTGATCACATACACGTGTGGTCTTGTACCTAATTAGCCTCACGAACTACGTCTCGTGTGCACGGTTCAATGTGGAAATATCAACACATAACCATCATGTGCCCGACTAAAAATCCTACACAATAACCAATCGGCACGCAGATATGACTCCAGATATGTCACGATGCAACATGACAACGAAACTCAAAGAAATACATATCCAACAAGGATCAAAAGACTCACCGAAGTGAACAACAACAGACTGACAATGAAAAGCCGACACGACTAATCAGTATACAAAACATCAATCCTGGGATCATCATCCCCAAATGAATGACCAACATGATCTACGATCTCAATACAACAGTCCTGGGATCAACATCCCTCAATGAATAACCGATACGAAACTCATTACACGAAACCTCAACATATACAACAACTCAACATACTAATTATCCACATGACTGAACAAATACTTAGATTACCTCAAAGCCGAGGACCATATCCATCAACATCCCCCAATGAGACAATCAACACAACCATTAATACCAACAATAGTCCTGGGATCAACATCCCTCAACGAACAACCAGTATGAATCTCAATATACGAAGCCTCAACATACAACATATACAACAACTCAACATAATAATTATCTCATAACTGAACAATACATAAATTACCTCAAAGTCGAAGACAACATCCTTTCCACGAACAATATCCCTGAACGAATACACAATTATACGAATAATCTCAAATATGGTACCATCCATTCAATACCAATAAACCTTTATCCTGATACTTATGTCATCACGATAACTATCTGTAACACCCCCAAATCCTATTGGGTTATTTCAGTGCCGTGGACCCCACGCCAGGAGATCCACCAGGCGAACATGACTAAAATACATTAAATTAAATAACAAGGGAAAATCATAGTCCCTACCATGATATCCGACACAATATTCCGATAAGGAATTTCAACGACAACGATGGGCCTACATGGCCAAAAATAAAATACAACAACATCCACGAGCATCTGCTCGGGTAATACATAATGACAATGACTGACAGACTGAAGAACACTCCAACTGACTGACCAACATGAATAACTCGGACTAGTATCGCTCGAATGCCTCGTCGCCATCATCATGCCCCTGTGTCTCAACTCTCTCCTCGCAAGCACCTAAAACATGAAAACATGTTCCGCCCCCACGGGGTCAGTCATCCAGATAATGAATATCAAAGACATGTATAACATGATATGCATCCAAAGGCAGAATGAAACGGTACAATGATCATAATAATACGAGATGCTCACAAACCAATGTAAGAACCGAGCATTCGTGAAATACTATGCCCACGGCATACTATTTATACCTGTTCAACAGGTTAGAACATAAGTGCCCAACGGCGAATCATAATCACAGAGTACCACAATGAAGTACACGACATGAACCAAACCAGAACTGAATTAATTATGAATCACAATGCCCGGAGGCTCCAATGAAATTACCAAGATAATCACAAAGGCCTGAAAGACACTCAGCCGAAGCTGTCAAATATCACAATCACATGAAGCCAAAACAGCCCGAAGCTGTTATCGATTAGGGCCGAAGCCACGGCACGAAGTCGTATCACCATTAGGGCCGAAGCTACAGCACGAAGCCGTATCACAATTAGGGCCAAAGCCACGGCACGAATCCGTATCACAATTAGGGCCGAAGCCACAGTACGAAGCCGTATCACAATTAGGGCCGAAGCCACGGCACGAAGCCGTATCACAATTAGGGCCGAAGCCACGGCACGAAGCTGTATCACAATTAGGGCCGAAGCAATGGCACGAAGCCGTATCACAATTAGGGCCGAAGCCGCGGCACGAAGCCGTATCACAGTTAGGGCCGAAGCCACGGCACGAAGCCGTATCACAGTTAGGGCCGAAGCCACGGCACGAAGCCGTATCACAATTATGATAGTGTGCTACCTTGAGTCGGCCAACACGATAATGATGACTCACGGATGGGCATTGTACTCGACATTCCCAATGTAATACCTCGATTACCTTAGAGTGGTCAATTGATAACAATGACACAACGGATGGGAACTATCCTCGACAGCCCCAATTCAATACCTCGATTGCCTTAGAATGGCCAACCGATAACAATGATGCAGCGGATGATTAAATACCTCGATTGCCTTAAAACGGTCAATCGATAACAATGATACAATAAATGATTGAACACTTTGATTTGCCTGAGAATGGCCAATCGATAACAATGACACGATGAATGAGTGAATACCTCGACTGCCTTAGAACGACTAACCGATAACAATGATATGATTAATGATTGAACACCTCGATTGCCTTAGAACGGCCAATCGATAACAATGATACGAAGGATGTCTCGGCACTTTTAATCGGTTACCGACAACGAAGAAGAGAAATGAATACGTCAACGCCTTTAATCGGCCAAAACAACATCAAGGACAAAACTCCAACATTAATAGAAATGATTACAATGACGTCTTAAATCGACATTAATATCAACAACAACGATCGATACATCGATACCGCGAACCGGTGATCGATAATAACATTAACAAAGAGTATCACAATGCCTTGAACCAGTCATTAACGAACAATAAAAACATTTGGCATAATTTCCGAAAGGTATCGTATCGAACGATCTCTTAATATCACTGAATTCATGAAGAGACTAAGTCTCGGAATGATACAACACATTCATACACATATATGATAACATTAATCTCATTGACCGAAGGCGATGAAATCCATCCACGAACAACGAACGGCGTCCTCCGATAAATATAAGTGCTCGAACAACCTTGAATGAAATACAATTCATTCAATAACACAATATCGAACGAAAACAACACAACGATCGAAGGAAACTCTTTGAGACATTTAATCGAACACTAAATGTTCAAAGTTCCTCAAGAACTTAAGAATCATCAATCGGGTTGAACGAATCGAAGATATGGATATACAATCCATAGAACATGATTAATAATGTTTACAAACATCAACCGTTTCATCAAATTCGGACAGAAAATGAAATCAAAGCCAAAACTCCCAAAAATTAAATTTTAGGAGATGTGAAGAAATTACCTTGATTAGGATGAAGAATCCACAAACATGTTGTTAATCCACACCACAACTTGAAGAAGATGAAATTATTTGAGTTTGATGATGCTAAATCGCCCAAAATATCGCCCACAAGTCGCCCAAGGAGGAGAGGAAGAAGGAGAGTGATGAAATGAGGATGATTCCACAAGAAAACGCTGATATAGGCAAACATGTACTGTGTGCCGCGGCACAGGATGAGTATGTCGCGGCCCACGGCCAAAAACTGCCCAGCACATTGGCTTTGTGCCGCGGCCCGGCCAGAAGGGGCCGCGGCCCTTGCTGACCGGCCGCGGCCTTGTCGGACCCGCTCCGGCCCAAAGGCACATGGTGCAGCCTTAGCTATTTTGGCCATAACTCCTCCGTCCGGACTCCGATTGACTCACCGTTTGAACCATTGGAAATATAACTTGATTCTCTATAATATTGAAAAGATTCAGAATTTTTGGAGTTTCCAAGAATTAATGGTGATTTTACAAATTCGAACTCATACGTGGAAAAATCGCTTAAGAACACGGAATTCAACAGAACGACACCGAGACAAACTCGGATGACAAAAAATGTAGAATTAATCATTCTCGGAATGAGGAAACGGTCACAATAGAGTTTCTAAGATGGAATTACACCAGAAAAAAATTATTGTAAATCGAAATTGCGGATATTACAGAATGCATGTAATGTGGTCTTATTTCATATTAACAGGACTTAAATCAAGAAGTAAAGGCTTAATAGGAGCTGTTATAGCCAATTGTGAGTACATAAGGCTGGAATCTAACCAGTTAACCCGAGTTTTCATAGAGTTTCTACTCGAATGCATGTAACGTGGTTTTATCTCTTATTATCATGACTTAATGAAGAAGTAAAGACTTAAACTAAGCTATTATAGCCAATCCTTACTACAACAATACTTAATCAAGAAGTAAAATCTTAATCGGAGTTGTTAGCCAATTCTGTGTAGAAAATGCTCGAATCTTATCAGTTAACCTGAGTTTTCATAGAGTACCAACTCGAATGCATGTAATGTGGTCTTATCTTCTAAGGCTTAATCAAGAAGAAAAGGCTTAAGTGGAGCTATTATAGCCAATTCTCAGTCCAAAAGGCTTGAATTTAATCAATAAACTCGAGTTTTTATAGAGTTCCGACTCGAACGCATGTAATCTGGTATTATTTTCTATTAGCAAGACATAATCAAGAGGTAAAGGCTTAATCTAAGCTATTATAGCGAATTCTCAATATAAAATGCTCTAATATAATCAATAAACCTTAGTTTTTGGTGAGTTCTGACGCGAATAGATGTAATATGGTTTAATATCCTATTAACAAGACTTAATCAAGAAGTAAAGACTTAATCGGAGCTATTATATCAAATCCTTGCTACAACAAGAATTAATCAAGAAGTAAAGGCTTAATTGGAGTTGTTATAGCCAATTCTCAGTACAAGAAGCTCGAATCTAACTAATAAACCCAAGTTTTTGTAGAGTCCCCGACCTGAATAAATGCAATATGGTCTTATGTCCTATTAACAAACTTAATCAAGAAGTAAAGGCTTAATCAGAGTTGTTATAGCCAATTTTGAGTACAAAACACTCGAATCTAATCAATTATCCCGAGTTTTCGTAGAGTTCCGACTGGAGTGCATGCAACATGGTTTATCTCCTATTAACATGACTTAATAAAGAATTAAAGGCTTAATCTAAGCTATTATAGCCAACTCTCAATTTAAA
This sequence comes from Orobanche coerulescens, assembly GCA_033398695.1. NCBI lineage: Eukaryota > Viridiplantae > Streptophyta > Magnoliopsida > Lamiales > Orobanchaceae > Orobanche > Orobanche coerulescens. The sequence goes on along the minus strand of JAWKAU010000555.1, from coordinate 1,510 downwards.
ATGCTCGAATCTACTCAATAAACCTGAGTTTTCGTATAGCTCCGAATCTGTAACACCCCAAAAAGGCGGCTATTACAGTGCCGTGAATCCCACACTGGAACCCACCAGGCGATATCCAAAACAGGTTAAATAGATATTATTTGTGATACCAAACCACAATGAATAGTCATTACTCCGATTAGGAGTTTATTAAAATATGGCCAACGGCCTTATAATACACAGGATCCGAAAAACAAGTATAAACCATGTGGGGATGGAAAATACTTCAATTGTCAAATACAACCAGAAAACAATTTAAATGAAACAGGAAATAACATGACATGGTTTAACATAACCGGACAACAAAAGATGTGGGGCCCCCGAACTAGTATCCTTCGAATCCTTCGCCGTCGACATGCTCCTCCCATGCCTTGCCTTTGCCTCGACCTAAAATACAATACAAGTATTTCGCCCAACACAGGGTCAGATATACATGATAATCAATTCTTCCGACATTATACAATTCACATATATAGATTTCAATGATAACATTCCGACCATTAGTCATACCCCTCGGGCGTATGAAACAAATCAGTCACAAAATCGTCGAACACATCCAATCACACATAGACTATGATCGATCAACAATATAGCTCAAGATGGACATCACAGTACGCCCGATCCGGAAATGTGTCCGTGTACATGTCCACCCCGTATACGGAATCCAGAATATACGTGTGACAATGTACCTAATTAGCCTCACGAACTACGTCTCGTGTGCACAGTCCAATACGGAAACATCCACGTATGACTATACAAGTGTCCGGCTAGAAATCCTACACAATATCCAATCGGCACGCAGATATGATTCCGGAAATGTCACGATACAACATGACAACGAAGTTCAAGGAAATACACATCCAATTAAGGATCAAGAAAACTCACCAAAGTGAAAATACAGGCCAACGAGATCAACGGTTCAAAACGACGTACTTGGGAATGTAACCCCATGAAGAAAACGGAGTAACGTCAATGACAATGTCAAAACACGACAATCATTACATGAACAATTCATACACATGAAATATATATAATCATCATAAGAATCTAATCATCATTATAACCAAGCAAGATAACTTGCCTTAATACGGAGACGAGAATAGTCCTCTTCTTGTCGGAACGAACGAACGGTCCTCGACTAATATTGTTTACTCGAACAATCAACCTTAAACGAAATACATTTCACTCAAAAACATATTCGTATAATTATCAATATAGGATTAGTAAGACGTTAACCTACAATCCTTTAGAATAGTTTGTTACTTCCAATTATCGAAGCCTTATGTCAGGAGTTCTTCTAACATCATTACAACTATAAGAATCGGTTTACAATATTTACCGAATGTTCGCATGGTTCATCATAAACAAGAGTTCTATCAAGGGTATGTTGAATAACCAATTATGATGTTAAGATCATCTTATGATGATTAAACTTTCCAAAACATCAAAACGTTGAAAGGTAAAATCTGCA